>BQNB010029187.1:0-55968 GCA_026074375.1 Tanacetum coccineum
AACTTGATCTCACCGATAAGAAAGATATAAACGAAGCAACGTAAGCTATAAGCTTAGTGAGATAATGCATCTAACTGAAAAATAAATGATAACATTAAGGCTATAAGAGTGCTTCGTTAAAACTTCTCCCGTTTAATGCTTGTGGTGCATACTAGTACTTTAGTTCCACAATGGAACATATCCTTTCAACTTTTCTTCTAAACGGGACGAATACTTCATAATCATATAAATCATCCTCTAAGGACGTCTTGAGCATTTATTTGATTTACTATAGCTTTATAAGCTCTATTCATCCACATAGGACGTCTAGTCTCATTGTAGAGAAGCATCATCCACATGGTATGCTATTCATCCACTTAGGATGTTTGGGTTCCATTACGGAACATATAAACACACTATAATACATGTCACCCACTTAGGATGTCTAATGAGTTCAATACTCATGTTATCGTCCACTTAGGACGTCTGAGTCCTCCTTTGGGACATATAGCCGTTTTTAGGCTATTATCATCCACTTACGATGTATAACGAGTTCCATACTCATGTTATCGTCCACTTAGGATGTCTAAGTCCTCCTTTGGGACATATAACCATTTAAAGGTTAATGTCATCCACTTAGGATGTCTTCATTTATAGAACACAATCACACGTCATCCACCAAGGACGCCTAGACTCATTTTGAGTCACATAATCATAGATACATAAAAATCACCTTTTAAGGACATTTAGAATAAGCATTAGTTCATACTATATGTTAAAACATATTTCTAAGACCCCACGGGTCGTTACGGGTTACTTTGACCCGTCACACTATTTCACACATATGAACTTTACATAACTATCTCTTTAGTCCTATCACCACTTAGGATGTTAAGATAAGCAATGATAAGCCACGAATGCTATAAACGTATTACTAAGACCACACGGGTCATTACGGGCTAATTTGACCCGTCCACTCTATGTCGCACATAAGCTCATATTAACTATCACTTTAATCACGTCGCCCACTTAGGACGTTAAGGTAATCAATGATTCACTATTTATACCATAAATGTGTTACTAGGACCACATGGGTCGTTATGGGTTACTTTGACCCATTTACAATATATCACATGGGTCGTTATGGGACAAGCTTCTCACATTTTGTATATGATTTGCAGGAAGAGGTTGAGCTTCTGCAAATCCAGCTGAGATGTCGTCTGATGAGATTCTAAAAGCGGTTTTCCCTCTACTTGAAGGCACCGATTTAGCTGCTTGTATGGCAGTATGTAAGCAATGGCAAAACATAGCTCAAGACGATTACTTTTGGAAATGTCTTTGTGCAATAAAATGGCCATCGATTTGTAAAACTTCACGCCCTCCTGTAACTTACTACAAACTATTCAAAACATTTTACAAACGTGAAAACAATCGAACCCTCCTTCCTCCAAAAATCTCCTTAAACGACCTGGAGTTTATACATTAGACTTCTGGGAAGGACGGGAAGTCTTCTTCTTACTCTTCTCAGAAGTGGTCCAGGGCCCAGCCCTCCAAAAGGGCGATTGGGCCCCACCAGATGGGATTAGCCTAGTGACGAGGGATCATTTAGAAGGTCCTGAATACAAACTAACATTGCCTGTAAAACCTCAGATTTCAGTTCAGTATACACAAACCGCCAGCGTTTCTGTGCTTGTGGCACGAAAAGATACTAATAAAGTTGCGTGTTTGATTAATGACGCTATGTTTGATTATTTTGAATGGTCTACTTGTAGAGCACTTGCGTTTGATTACCTTGTGTTTTCCCCTGCGTACCCTTTTGTGTCGGGCATTCGTGCTTGGATTCCTTTGCTGTTTCTGGATGATGGTAATGATGATGACATTGATGTGTTTGGAATTGAAATGGATTTTTGCGATGCTGCTAACTCTAAGGAAGAGGTTCTTTGGCTGTTAGATATGCTTGACTGGAAATAAAGCATGTTTCGTGTTTGAACTAGTGTTGTATTTTGTTCAATGTAATGTGCATATGTTGTATCAGGTCTTATAAAGGTATGTTTGGTTTGCTCGTTAGTATGCGCGATAGCTTGTGTTTTGAAACACCTACTTCTAACAGTTTGATTTATCAGTCATGTACTTTGAATTCTATTCCTCAGCCAGAATAACCAAATAGTACATGTTAAGTATTCGCTTCCGACGTAAATGGTTAAAAAAAAACTTAAACATCTAGCTGTTCCTATTGGTTTATCGCCCTTTGCAAAACGTTGGCGAATACACAACTGTAGGAAGGTCAGATGAAAAGTATATCGAAAGCAATTATCAGACAATCTACTACATAAGCAATTATCATCAAAAGTAAAGATTGATTCATAGATTACTAGTAACATATTCCAAACTCAAGTCAGATCCACAAATTCGCAGAAATACCAACAAAACACATACGTTTCAAAATAAAAACCACCAAAATTCATTCTTGCTAAATTTATAAGAAGCTACATAACACAAGACCAAAATCCAATGCTTGAGATCTCTTCAAGGTGCAGCAACAGCAACTGCTGCACCTGCAATACGGCCTGCAACTTGGTCAAGGTCTCTTCGGCCACTGGATGTGATCCTTCTTCCTCTGTAACAAAATGCGACAATTTTAAACGATCAGCAGGTATTCAACTAACATAATATATGAGAAGTAACGCATAAACAAATGATAAAAATAACTCACCCCTTGGGGTCCATATCGATGATCTTCATGGTTTCCAATTGTTGAAGAATGTGACGAACAATGCCGCCACTGGCTTTGCAGAAATGTGGTGGAGCACTTCCGTTCCTCTTACTTCCTCCGTAAATTCTCTGGAATGCACCAACACCAAGACCACCCCTCAAGTAAACTTTCCTTGCAATTGAAGCTGTAAAACAAAATCATAATCAAGATTACACTTTTCCTTCTAACAATTGCGCAAGTGCCGTATACAAACGGCTCAGGTGAAGTAGAAAGAACTTACCAGCCCTGATGTAATACCAGTCAGGATCATAGGGAGCAAGTTCCTTGAAAGTAGCAGTCTTGACAATGTCAGTCCACTCAGGAAGCTCCATCTGCGCAAAACACAACTATCTAGATTAATACGGAGTAATTGTGAATCACGTAATGTAGCTGTTCTTTGAAATGTTATGTATCACAATAATATAAAATACAATAGCAATCACAAACATCCGTAACATAAAGCCAATTAGGCACAGACCATTATAAGTTACAACACATATAACAAGCAAGATAAAAACTTGTATAACCGCTCATAATGGATAAAAACTTGAACAAAAAAGTTAGTTATCAATTTAGGTTCGAATTCCCAATGACAAACAAGTAAGGGGTGTTTGTTTCGGCTTATATAGCCGGCTTATAGCTTATTTGGTTTTTGGCTTATGTTTCTTAAGCTCGCTTGTTGTGGCTTGTTTAGAAGCTTTTAGGCTTTTATAAGCTTATTATGACATAATAAGCTTGTATAAAAGTTTCAAAATAAGTCACAAAAGTGAGCTTATGAACCATAATCCGAAAACCAAATAAGCAATAAGCCCGCTATATAAGGCAAAAACAAACACCCACTAAGAACACAAACTTAAGCTCATAACAATGAAAAGTTTTAGACTTGCAAACGCCAAGCTGCAAAACAACTAACCACCCAAATTTAACTACATAATGTCCAAAAAAATGTTAGAAACTCAACTATACACATTTTGGTGACTTATCATACAGCATAATCTAACACGTGGCAATGATTTTAAATTTTTAATGAAACAAGTGACAAAAAATGATTATAGTAGCACTTATCATTAATCTACTTAACAACCTTAATCATCCTAAACAAACACACAATATCATTTCTTGTCAACTAAGGGGGTGTTTCTTTCAGCTTATATAGCCGGCTTATGGCTTATTTGGTTTTAGGCTTATGTTTTAAAACCTCACTTGTTTGTCACTTATTTTGAAACGTTTACAAGTTTATTATGACATAATACACATATATAAAAGTTTCAAAATAAGCCACAAAAGTGAGCTTATGAATCATAATCCAAAAACCAAATAAGCCCGCTAAATAAGCCAAGCCAAAACAAACACCCACTAAGAACACAAACTTAAGCTCATATCAATGAACATATCACTATGAGAGTTTTAGACATGCAAACACCAAGCTGCAAAACAACTAAGGGGGTGTTTGTTTCGGCTTATATGTGGGCTTATGAGCTTATTTGATTTCGGCTTATACAACATAAGCCCCAATTTTCCGGCTTATTTTGAGACTTGTGGGCTTATATAAGTTTATTACAATATGATAAACGTATATAAGCAGTCTCAATATAAGCCGGAAAATTGGGGGTTATGAAATATATAAGGCGAAATGAAATAAGCTCGTAAGCCCATATATAAGCCGAAACAAACACCCCCTAACCACCCAAACTTTAAGTCCAAAAAAATGTTCCAAAACTCAGCTATACAGCATAAAATCTAACACGTGGCAATGGTTTTAAAGAAACAAGTGACAAAAATGATTATAGTAACACTAATCATTAATCTACTTAACAACCTTAATCATTCTAAACATAAGTTTATTAAAACATCAACCCAACATAGTTTGATATGAAACCAATCCTTAAACACATGACTCAAATAAAAAAAAACTGATCTAAACATATTAAAAAATGTATATAAAGTAAGAAAAAAAAAGGGTTATATTATTATACCTTGCCAGATCGTTTGAGATGAGCGGCGTAACCGGTAACAAACTCATGAGGTGAAACGTCTTTAACAGTCCTTGCTGTCGCCATTTTTGATAATGATGAAAACTGGCTGCTGCTGGTGGCTAAGGCTTCTAGGGTTTCTTCATTTGTGTTATCTTTATCATTTTATAGGTGTAGGTTTTGGGCTTTATTGGGCCTTTACCGGATTCATTTCTTTGCTTGGTTGGATCTATACATTTGCATAATATTTTCTTACCACCTCATTTTATGGGTCATGTTCATGTTCACAAAACTAGGGGTAGGGAATCAGTTCGGTTAGTTCGATTAAAAAAAATTATATAAGGATAAAAATTTATGGGTTTTTTTATATATATAAATATATAAAATATATATTCAGTTCAGATTGTCAAACCCATATCCAACCCGAAAACTGAATTTGTAGTTCCTTTCGGTTTGGTTTTAGTAAATTCGGTTCGGTTATTCCGGTCCTCGGTTTTTTCGGTGTTTCTTATCACCCCTACTTTCAACTTTTGCAACATTTTCTTGAGTTATAAATAACAAACTTCTTTTTTGAACTATCCAGATAACAAAATATACAATAATATAGTGTTTTATATCTTTTGTTTTCTTGCAGTAAAGCAATTTTAAAACCATATAATAAAAAGATAAGATGAACTAACATAAATAAATATATTATCATAAACGAACGAATAATCGGACGTTCACAAACATAAATGAACGGACAAGACTTTTGTTCATGTTATCATTTAAATTAACGAACGTAAAATGTTGTTCATGTTTTAAATGAACATAAACGAACTTTTTACCCAATGGTTCATGAAATTTTTATTATACATTCAGTTCGTTTACAACTCTACTAAGATGACACATAAAAATCATATTACAAAAAAGACAATTGATGCGGTATAAAGTTATATACGTAATAATATCCAAAGTATAGAAAATTCTAAAACTACCCTTGAGGACAAAGTTAGTAGGAAAAATCTTACAAAAATACTACACGTTTAACTGGTAAGTGATTACCGGGTCGTTTTCCCAAAGACTTATGAAATTGTGACCTCGTTTGTTATTTGGACAATGACTTGAATTGGTTCGAAAATGATTGTTTTCTAAAATCCTAATAGAGATCAAATAAAAGCACAATTAGAGCTAACTTACGAAAAACGTTAACGGAATTAAGAAAACGCGACAAATAAGCAATAATACTAAAATTAAACTCTAAATGTTTTTCTAAACTTTTTCTAATCCTAAATGACTATTAAAAAGTAAATGCTAAGGAAATTCTAAAACGAGAATGGTAAAAGCTTAAAAACGAAGAAAATAAGAACGGATATGAAAACTCGTTCTTTAAAAAGTGAACTTTCAAAATATTAACCCTACGGAAGTAAATTTCAACCTAAACCTAAAATATGATAAAAGTGAAATTTTATAAAAAAGAAAATTATTTTTTTGATTATTTTTCTATTTTTATGATTTTTTAAAGTTTTTAACAAAATTAATTCACGAAAAATATTAAACTATAAGCTAAAAATCCTAAAAAAAAAATAAAAATAGCTTATGATAAGCAGGATGCAGAAAAAATAAGAAATCCTAAAGTACTAAACTAAATAAGCCGGAAAAAATCAAATAAGCACTCGAAGTGCTTATTATACATAAAACTCAAAAATAGGGTAAAAGAATTAAATATGCAAAGTAGGATGTAAAAGTCCCAAGGGCATGTTGGTGAGGGGTGTGTGTTGAGGCTTATAAAAGGGAGAGACTAGGTTGAGGTCGGGGGTTCGAGTCTTGCTCACCCCCGACTTCTTTGGTTTCCCCTTTTTTATTTTTTTTGCAAAAACCTAAAAAGCAAAGTTGTAAAACAGATAAAAATAAGCCATTTTTGTGAAAAACAACTTTTCTAAAAGTCACTAATAAGCTAGTTAACAGCTTAAAATTAAGACAAAACACACTTAACTTTTTTTAAACTTTTAACAAAACTAAATAAGCTAGAAATCTTGATTAAGCTAGACTCTAAACTAAATAAGCTATCACTATCTTAAATCTAACCTAATAAGCTAAACTAGACTAGAAATAAGCAAATTGGATAAGTCATAAGCTGAAAAATCAAATAAGCACTTATACTAAACTGAATTCTAAACAGACATATAGCAAAGTTTGAGCTCAATTTAAGATAAGCTAATGGAACCTTATGATAATCTAACTCATACATACTTAAAGCCTGGCCTATAAGCTACATGAAACAATAAACAAAAAGTATTTTGAAATCCAAATAAGCACTGAAAACACACAATGAAAAAGCTACTTATGTTGTTTTTGATGTTTTTGGATTTTTAAGAAAAGACAAAATAAGTTAAATCCTGGAACTAATAAGCTACAAACAACTTAATATTAACCTAATAAGCTAGTTAAGACAGAAATTAAACAAAAACTTAATGCAATAAGCTTAAAATCACAAATAAGCTCTTTGATTAAAACTGCTAACCAAACAGTCCCAGGAGGAAACTTTAAGCTTATTTTAAGATAAGCTAATGGATCCTTATGGGAATCTAGCTTATACTACTCTAAACCTTGACTAATAAACTACACAAAACCACTTTTAAAAAGTATTTTGAAAATCAAATGCTTAATGAAAAAGCTTAATGAAAAAGCTGCCTATGCATTTTTACCTAACTTTTGGTTTTTGAATGACAAGACAAAAAGCTAAATTGCAGATCTAAAACAAGTATTTAAATAAGCTTTTTAACTCAAATAAGTTTTAATCTAACTAGAATAGCCTAAAATCTTATTGTGCACAAAATATCGAAAGCTAACAACTACTTTTTCTTGCTGAATTTTAAGTTAGAAAATGGTTTTTTTGTCTATTTTCCCTACTGATGCAATTGACCATTATACTAACCAAAACTAAAATCATTAAGGGCAGGCCTACAAACTAAATTACTACACTTATAAAACATCAAACTAACTGCAAAATGAGCAATGAAGGTATCTTAAATAGGCTTAAACTTAAAATGCAAATTAATTTAAACTTAAGCTAACAGATTCTAACTTCCACTTACTAACTAGATTAAAACTAATTTTAAACCTCAAAAACCTTAAAGCCAGATCTCATAAACCTACAAATGAGTTCTAAAACCAATCCTAAGGACTAAATGGCCTTGGCAGCACTAACTTGAGTTAGTGCTGCCTTGTGCCAAACACCCCTTAAAAAGGCTTAAATCCATTTTAAGCTTATCAAAACAAGATTTAATGCACAAACAAGTAATACCAGATAATAATAAGCTAATTATAAACCTAATTAACAGATCTAAATAACTATTTAAGCAGAATTAATAAGCTAGAAGATTATGCTAATATTTTTGACATTTTTGACAGTTTTATAACAATAACAAGCAAAGTGAAATTTAAACTAACAAGCATACTCAATAAGCATCAAATAAGTATACTAAGCATAAATAAGCAAATCTAAACTACAAATAAGCAGATTTAAGCTAATAGAACAATTATAACTAGAAATTTAAGTGACAATTAAGAATAAGAAAAGGAAAAGAGAAATGTACATACACCTCAGCTAAACAGAGGTGATTTGCTCACAATAGAGCTTATAACAGTTGCTTAAGCTTATAGCTTAAGCTTAATCCTAAATCCTAATCTATTCCTAACACTTGACCTTCAAGCACTATTATCTACTTGAAAACTCTTAGCAATCATCCAATTTCATTGAGTTTTCAAGCATTTGATGAGCTTTTAGTAGCTTAAGAGTAGTATGAGCTTATGAAACAGTAAATGAGCTTATTTAACCATAATTTTGCATAAAAGTAAACATATGAAAAAACAATCGCAATATGAGTAAACTTGAACTTTTTATTAATAGAAAAACTGATTACAAGAGTGAATTTGAAATTACATTAACTTGAAAAACAATAAGCTAAAAAGAAATTACATAAGCTGAAATTTATAAAAACTACACTAAGCTACTAAAAACTAGAGAAAGAAGAAGATATGCTGTGAGTGAGGCAAGGATTTATTTATAGGAGATAAGGGAAGCTTCTAGGTCTTGGACGCTCCTCCTTGATCTCTAATCCTGGCCCTTGAATCTCTCTAATCATTGGTTGCCCATTCTTAGCCATTAGATTGGAATGATAGCACATGGATTGCCAGCGTGGCATTCCTTGTGTCAGAGATTTGTGCTTCTTTTGGCTTACTTTTAGTGTAAATTCCCACCTCTTGATGTGTTTCTTTTGAGCCCCGCATGTAATTCCTTTGACAGAGCTATCCAATCAAAGACGTTTGATGACGTTTTTGCTTGATGAGATGGCACTAAATACTTGGAATCTCTTGTGGCCACGTTGAATTGAGAGGGTGTGGGTTAATTTAGGTTTAATTTGAGCTAGGTGAAAATGGGGGAGACGGTGAATAGTAAAAACCGTTTTTCTCGCCCCCCAAATGTTATACGTTTGAGGTTTGACCCGAGAAATGGGTGTTTGACTTGGGCTCTTATAAAAAAAGAAATGGGCCACAGGTTTATTATTTAGGCTCGGTGAATTTATAAGGGATTTGGTTATAAAGAGATAATGACCGTTAGTCTTTATAATAAAAAGACTAACGGTGTTAGGGTTTTAAGGACTTATTGTGAATTTGGTTTAACATTTAGGCTCATTTGGGTATTTTGAGGGTTTTGGCATTTTGTGGTTTGACTAAGGGTTGATCAAGGTTGACTTTGTTGACCTTTTGCTAGAAAACGTCCGGCTCTTGTGCACTCTATCCGTTCCCGTGTTCGTGTTTTTCCGGTTTTGACTGTTTTCTTGTATTTTTTCAATATCCGTACCTACACATCACAAATGACAAAACAAGCAATATACAAGCATAATTTGCACAATTTGATCATTTAAGGGCCATTTTTTGTATAAAAAGGATATGTGATTTCTCACATATCAAAATTCCTTAAACTAAGTGATTGTCGTGTCCTCACGCAATGTTATATGCTCTAAAACCAAATACCTCAAAACTTCTCCAAACTAAATCTTTGAAAAGTAGCAAAGACTTTTGAGGGGGAAAGTTAAGAAATCACAAGCTTTAAAACATCATATTTTCCTATTTTTCAAAACTTTTTCCATTTTTATGATTTTTCTAATTTACAACTTACAACTTATTCATGTTTGACATAATGTAATGCTTTCATTATTCATTGATAACTTTTAGGATCACGGAACAAAAAACACAAAAAGTGTCCAATTGGATAAATTCATCGTCCCCGACTTTCACCTCTCCAAGCTAAGCTTAAAAACAAGATCATTGCAAAATACAAGTTATGATGCCAACATTACTCATAAAAGCTAATTGTGTACTTTTCCTCCCTTATTTCTAATTTCCTCTAAGGATTTTATTATTATTGGTGACAAATGAATTATGTCCTTATAAAGTAAACCCGGTTTAGACTATTAATAGCTTGAAATCCTTTCCTAAAGAGACGATGTGGTGAGAGCTTTATTATTATTATTGCAACATTATTAAACCTCGGTCCTTTAGAAGGCTGCAACATCGGTTGTGAGCCGGCAAGATGCAACAAACTTTTATCAGTCTCGGATAATTACTATGTGCCTTATTTAGAAGACTGCAACATCGGTTGTGAGCCGGCAAGATGCAGCAAACTTTTATCAGTCTCGGATCTGCCGATAGGAGTGACTTTTATCATGACGAGTTCGCCGATGAACTTGCTCACATCATATCTCCACCGGAGTATGATTGTTTCTATTTTAAGAGTGAGCCCGATCCGGGTGAGTTGACTAGTATTGTTGACATCAGGATTCGTGTGAATGTTCTTTCTACGACAAATGTAAATTTACCATTCGAGGATGACCAATCTCCTCTCTTGGCATATATTGTATGGATCTTTCTTCCTTTTCTCACGTATCCCGTTTTTACGCCACCATATTCTTCATCCTCTTCATGAGAATGAGGAAATCCATTTTTGACTCCAAAGGCATCTCCGTTTATATTCTATTTGCCGATTGTATCATCATCGAGTGGAACTTTCATGAAATTCAATGTATTATACCAAACCACATTGAATGAAAGACTGCCGATTGAGATTTTATCTTCCACTTTCTCCACCAATGGACCAATGAATTCGGGGTCGAGTCGAGCTTGTGACTCGGTTAACAAAAACAAGGCGCTTCGTGGGTGGCAACCCATGCTTATCCTAGTAGTAGTAATGAATAAGTGTTTTGTGTTGTGATGAGGCTCGCCTCTACCTTTCTCGTGTTTTGTGGTTTTTGTTGTGTATGTCCAGGATTGCCCGGATTTTTGAAGCCTCTCGTGCTCGCGGTTTTGTCCTTCGATCACTCGAGCTTCACATCCTCAGCTTCATTTGGGAATCCAATATCCAAATCTTATCGACTAACGTTTATCTTTAAGCATACTTAATAAACGGCTTAGGATTTACGTAGAGACCCTTCTTAAAACATTGAGGACAATGTTTAGTTCTAGTATAGGGGGGGAATCTATCGATTTGATTGTGCCTGTAGCCGTTATTTTTACGTAATCTTGTTTTTACCACCAAAATTCCAAAAAAATGAAAAAATTTAAAAATTTTCAAAAATAAAATAAGTGTTTGTCACAATTTTGACTTTCCTGCTGGGTAGAATAAGAATAAATTTTGACTCGATCGAGCGTGTTTAGCTCTAGCGTGTTCCTTAACTTTTAGACTAAGCATTCGCGAAAATTCGCGAAGGACAAAAATTGATAGAGTTATTTATGAGTTAGATGCTAAACAAGGATTATTTGGAAATCTTTCGAGCTCATGTGTATAATTTGTGGCTTTTTCTCCCATAAGCTCCTAACTGGAATAATAATACGTGCTATTTTTGAAAATTAAACTTAAATCAACAATTTTTGAAGTATAGTCGATATCAATAATTTTAGTTCAGATTTATACTTAAATTTTCTAAAACGAAATTTTCTCTATATCATGGTATTATATGTAAAAAAAATGAGGTAATAATAATAATAAACTGTGGGCTGATAAAAGTTTATTGCATCTTGCCGGCTCACAACCAATGTTGCAGCCTTCTAAAAGGTCGAGGATTTCATTAGTTTAATGGATGTGTAATTATATTAAGTGTAATCAATGTGATTTAATAAATATAGGGAAAATCTCTTTTTCTTAAACTTAAATATGCTTTTGAACTAAGACTATTCCGTTTTTAAATTATGATTTTATGTATATACGGGAAACCTAAGAGTTTTTGAAACCAAAGGTTCGTGAGTCCCGATACTAGTCTCTGTGGGGTGTCAAAAGCCAGGTCACTTAGCCGATGAGGTTGGGATGTGCCAAGACGAAAGTCGCTACATGGGATGATCTCGCCTTCAAACTCATTATTCTCGGGTGGAACGTGAAGCATAGAATTTTGCAAAACGTTGATCCATGGTTGAAATTCGAAATGTCACATTCACATAATATATAATAATTGTCGGGAGTGAAAAGTTCACAAGTTACAAATATGAGTAGTATTGGCATCTTAACTCATATTTAACGGTGGTTTCGTTTTAAGCTTAGTTGGACTAATGAAAAGTCGGGGACGATGAATTTATCCTTTTTAAGGGCGTTTTTGGATTGAAATGCTTCTTGTTCCATGACCCTAAAGTTATAAAAATAACAAAAGTCAAAACATGTTAGTTAGTTGCTTAAATTAACTAATACTTAACGGTGATTTCGTTTTAAGCTTGGTTTGGAGCGAGTGAAAAGTCAGGAACGATGAATTTATCCCTTTTTGGGGCATTTTAGGATTAAAATGCATCTTGTTCTATGATCCCTAAAAGTTATAAAAATAACGAAAGTCAAACGTTCTAGTTAGTTGCTTAATATGAAAAGTAAAAAAAATGAGAAAAATGAAAAGAACAAAAATATGTGTAGGAATAAGTGAATACATTTAAAAATGGTAAAAACGGGGCTTTTCGAAGCTATTGATTCTTTAATTTCCCTCGATGAACACTTAGCTACTTTTCGAGGTTATTAGTCGAGGGGGATTGAGATTCTTAGTTTTCTTAAGTGTTTACGTATAGCATTGCGTGAGGACACGCAATATCTTAGTATGGGGGATTTTGGTATGTGCTTAATTACACATACCATTTTCCATTAAAAACGGACTTAATTGACCAAAAACGTACCAAAAATACATTGTATTTGTATGTTTTGCATTTGTATTGTGCAGGAAACGGATATCCAAGAAAAGGACAAAAACAAAGCCACAAACGACAAAACCAAGCACGAGAACGGAAAGAGCGTGAAGAAAAGTCAAAGTCAAAGCCTAAAGTCAAAAAGTCAACGGGGTCAAAATCAAGTCAAAGTCAACCCCGAGAAGTGGCATTGGAAAGAGCATCGAAAACCGAACCCGAAAACCTAATTGCCAAAAGTGGGCCCACCCGTACCCACCTAGTGGGCCCAGGTCAGCTCACTTACCTATTAAACTTAATTAAAACAAAAGCCCAACCCTTATAACCCACACGTCCCAAACTGTTTAACTAGGCCCAAAATACCTTGTTATCGGGCGTTAGCAAACCTTCTCCCATTTTTACATCGTTAGTCCTAAAGGACTAACATATGTTTGTCCAAAAGGGACTTACGCGTGCAAAACCCTCTACATAACTCCAGGGCAATGTTGAAAAAATACAAGGGACGCTGCTTTGCAATTGCACCTATGTAGGTTTAGGACCATAATTGCCATTCACCAAACCTATTTACCCCTGATTTACCCTGCAACCCTTAAACCATTGTTTCCCGCCTAAACCCTGAACCCCTTGTTCTGTACATCTTCTACCCCCCACACCACACGTATTTTCTATAGCATACAGCCAAAACCTTCACCTCATCACTCTCACCACCTCACCCCACTCCCACAAAACATCAAAATACCTTGGCAATCCCTACAAACCCCATTGGTTGAAGGAAAATGACAAATGATGAAAGGTTAGGATCAATTGGCTTAGGCAGCAAGATTAATGAAGGGTTTAGATGATGCTTTGAGGCCTCTCAGCAAACTAGCACATAGAGTCACAAATGGGAAACATAAAGAAGAAGTAAGTGAAGGACTTGAGAGAGGAGGAGAGTAGTGTAGTTTTAATTTTATTTTTAGTGTCTTAATTTGTGATTTCTTGTCTTTAAATTTCTGTCTTTACATTTCAAAGTTTTGTAACCTTTTAAAATTTTAATGAAAATTTCAGTTTTAAGTTTAAGCAAATTATGTTTTTATGCATTTAAGCTCATCCTCATTTATAAGTCATTTCTATAAGTTTTTCTAAGCTTTTAGAACCTGTTTTACTTATTTAAAGTTTTTACAAAAGGTTTTGTGAAGTTACTGTTACATTCAAAGAAAATTTGGAAATTTTGAGCTTTTGGATGATAAGCTTAAAAAGGAAGAGCTTATGGGTTATTTTATAGCTGCTTATTCAATAAGCCGGGTAGGTTAGAGCTTTTAGGAATTTCGTTTAAGCCCTTGTTTAGAGCAAAGGGCAAAGGTGAGTCTCATTTCCCATTGTTGCTTATTTTTATTACATTTGCTCATTACTGCTTAGATATGCTTATTTCTGCCTTATTTATGCTTAAGTTGTCTTTATAATGCTTATTGAATTTAGTTTGATGCATGTTTTGTTCTGTTTTAGTTTGAATATTAATTTTTGGAATCTAAAGGGGTGTTTGGGTCAAGACCCAAAGTGGGTCAAAACTGTTCTCAAAAAGTTGTGGGTCATTTGGCTTTCTTTAACAAGCATTTTTAAGTTGTTTTCTGTCTGATTTTCCAATTTTTAAGGTCTTAAGGGTTGTTTTGAGTCGTTTCTAACTAGTCTCTCAAATTTGTCATGACAAGACAGATTTGAAGTAGCTATTTGAGTAGGCCTTCAAAACTAGTCTTTAATAGTAATTTTTGTGTTGTTTTAAAGTGTCAAATGCATTAGTGTAAAAGTCATTTTGGTTAGCGCTTATTTTGTATTTTAACTTACATTTACTAGCTTATTTTTAGGCCTGCAATAAGCACTTTGTCTTTTAGAGAAAACCAAATTAGTAGCTACTGAGTAAGAGTGGCACTTTTCCTTTGCCTTTTTCTTAGCTTATCTAGATTTCAAACTACTTTTTAAATGTTGATTATTGTAGCTTATTGTTCAAGCTTTCCAGGGGTATTTTAATGCTTAAAAATAAGCTCAAAAGTGCCCCCCTTAGGCTATTTAAGTATCAGTTTTAGCTTATTTACTTTTTAGGAATTTAAGGCTTATGGCTTATTTAGATTAGCTTATTTAGGTTCCTAGTTGCTTATTAGGGATAGTAATTAATCAGTTTTAGCTTATTAAGCTTTTAGGAAGCTTATTTAGTTTAAATAATTGCAAGTCAGTTAGTAGTTATTAAGTGTTTAGTCTTTTAACTGTTTTAGCTTATTTTATTGATTTCTTTGCTTATTTCTGTTTGCATTTTCTTAGTAGATGTAGCTTATCATATGTTTAGCTTATTTGTTTTATGTGTTGCTTATTAAGTCCAAAAAAGGCTTAATAGTTTAGCTTGTTGTCCTTAAGTTAAAATAAGCAAACTATCATCTTTAAGCTTAATTTTTGGCTTATTTAGAACTTTTCAAAAGTAATTCCAAGTTTTAAAAGTGCTTATTTTTAAGCCCTTAACAACTTTGCTTTTAAAAGTTTTTTGCAAAAAAAATATGGGAGTAGAGAGGTCTCAAGGGTGAGCACAAGGCTCGAACCCGAGACCTCCCCTCTCAACCAAAGCTTTAGTATACACACACTCTACCACCGGCACTAGTAGGGCCATCTGGTAGAGTGTTGCACAATTTATTATATAAGGGGTTTTTCCCCCATTTGCTTATCAGCCCTTTTGGGCTTATTTACCCATGGAATAACCTGAACCCCGTCCAGTGTCGTCGGGTGACAAGCCGTCGCGTGTAAAATCGAGACGTCCGTCTCCACACTCCTATAGAAAACTCATTTTTTGTTTTTGATGAAAAATTTCCTTCACTCATTCTTATAAGTTATTTTCCGGTACAAAATGATGCATAACAACTTGAGAATTAATAATTCAATCATATGACTCAAAACTGACGCGGATTAATCTAAACAATTCATTTTAAATGTTTGAATTTGATTCTAAAAACCCCCAAACAGAGAGAGTGTAGAGTAGGGGGGGGTGGGGGGGGGGGGGGGGGGGGGGGGGGGGATCCCCATATATTTCCCTACACTTATTTTGTTTGCAAAATACCTTTGATATGCAATAAGATGAATGTTTACAAACAAACAAAGCATGATTACAAAAAAATTCAAACATAATAAAACAAACAATAAAGAATTAAAACACGAGACACTCCTCATATGTGGGAAAAGTAAATATTGGGTTGCCTTCCAAAAAGCACTTTTCTTTATTTACGAGTCTTGTAGCTAGACTCGAAGTCACACGTCCTTACGTGACTTCTCCTTCATCGTCCATTCCAGTTAAGTATTCGGGTCCAAGCTCTAGGCATTCTTTGTAAAACCCTAATATCTTGCTCATCACGTACTCTACTCCTATTCTCTTGTCCTCCTCATTTCTAAGGTAGACCAATTTTGTGTGCTCTTTTTCTAAGTTCGACAACGAGTTGTATTGTTCTATCTTATAGGGCATCTTATATGTAACTTCATCATTTTTTTTGGTGAACCTAACTACTCCTTCGGGTAGGTCGTAAGTCATGTTGGATATTTTAATAAAAGGCCTCCCTAGCACTACTTGTGACAACCTAGGGTCTATGATTGAACTAATATCCTCGACAATCATGAAGTCTATGATATAGGTGAAGTTCCCTACGAAAACATGCGTCCCTTTAATCCTTCCTATGAAATTGCTAATTCCTCGATTCGAGTTTTCCCTAGGGTCAAGTTTTTTTCTCATGATCCAATTGTACATCATACGGGTCATGATATTTAGAGGGGAGTTAAGGTCATGAGGCTCTTTCTACATGCACATTCCCAATTGTTGCATGGTATCTTAAAGGTTTGATGGCAATCTTCGTGATGATGGTTCCTTAGAATTCGAAGGGATTGGTCCACACATAAGATATTTATGATACGCCAGTTCACTCCTAGTTGAGAGTACATTAAAATACTTTACTTCTTGTTCTCCTGCTTCGGGTTCCTCCTTGCGGGAATCGTCATTCTTCCAGACTATCTCAATAAACATTACGTCGTCGTCATCCCCTTTGGTGTAAACTAGTTCGGTGTGGGATGATTAGGAACATCTGACGATTTCAAAAAAATGAATTGAGTTGAGGACTTTTCGTGATGTAAGAAATTGGATGGATCGGGAGCGGTGTAGGAAAGTTGACATTGATATTTTTTTAGGTTGTCCTCGTCTTCTTCCTCTTCTGCTCGTCATTTTAAAGTTTGTTATGGCTGTTTGGGACATCATGGTGACAGTATATGAGCAACCATGGACATGGTTGAGCATTTCAAGGTCTTCAGTTAGGTAAAGAATGAAGCAGACAAAACTGGATTAAGAAACTTAGTTTCATGTTCTTAACTGTGTCCACTAGTAGTGCTCCTCTATAAGGCGATCCGGTGATGGCCTTAATTCAACACTGTGTCAGATCTTGTTGTCATGCTCACTTTGCTGTTGTTTGGAAATCGGCTTCAAACTTGGTCAGCTAGCTCTTGAGATGCCAATGAAGTTAGATACCAATCTTCTAGATTGATTGATTGTTTAAAATCTTTGAAGGATGGGTTGTTGAAGGAGATGGTTCCGCACCATTGGGTTGGAACCGGTTAGGTGGGTTTGAAAATTTATTTTGAGAATTTTAGGGTTGTCTCCACCTAAGGTTTGGGTGACTTCTCCGTGATGGATTATAGGTGTCACTGAAAGAACCCACTCTAGATAGATCTTTACTGCCTATTAAGGATGGTGATTAACCTATGTAATCACAAGCTAATCACAAAGAGACTCTGCTAAACAAAGCAAATGTCTAAGCGGAACATTAGACAAAGCCTATAAGAAGAACAAGACTATTAAACTAAAAGATCCTTCTATGGATTTCTATTAATTAACAAGGAGAATTGTGTTTTTTCGGATTTTCTCCCCTGTATGGCCATGGGTTAGGTTTCTTATATACTAATGAAACCCTAACCGCCTGTTGCACAAAATGCGTCAAAGAGATATGCACTATCATTTCCTAAGATAGCTCAAGCATATCCTTATCACTAACTAACTATACTACTAACCCGGACCAAATATAATACTACCAGGACTAACTATCGTCTAAACAGCGAGGAACCAATATTTGGTCTGCCCACACTAAACTATGAAGTTATCCTTACCTGTAGGAAAAATACATACCTACCAGTAGGAACTACATACCTACTAGTAGATAACTTAACTATTACAATATTTTCCTAACAATCCTCCCCTTAAACTTTGAATTTGACGTAAGATAACTTCAAGTCTCTAGATAGATCTTTAATGTAGACCTCTTGAGGTATTGAACAACAACAACTTTTAAAACCGTGTTAAACAGCACTCTAATCTGCATAGAATCTTGATAAGACACTTGAACACTTCTGCACATACAGCTGAGTGTCTAATTTTGCAAGCAGATTAGTCTTTATAAGTAACCAACTCAGCAACACTGACAATTAGGTACACAATCCTAAATTCATTTTATCTAGACAATCTCAATCTCATTCCCATGGGTGTTAACTCTGGGAGGATTGAATCTAAGAAAGTGTAATGGATTTATGAAGCCTTTACCAAGTAGCCATTAACTCTTGGGCTAGCTAATCCTTTGGTGGAATCATGACATCACCCTGGTGAATTAGGAACCAGTCCAACTCTTAGAATATGAATCATTGGTGAATTAGAATACCCTAATGATTTTTGGTAAATCATCACAGCCATAAACGGATTTTATTAGCCTTTACCACATAGCCGTTTGGTTGTGGGCTAGGAAATCCTTGGGACCCAAAAAGGGTTGCTCCCATGGTAGATTGCAAACCATCTTAACTAATTGGTACTTCAAACATTGGCCAGTTGAGTGACCCTATGGTTTTAAGCAAACCATTACAGCTATATAAATTCATTCTAGCCTAAAAGACATGGGAATTGAAACCATAGTTCAATTAATTCTAGCCTGAGAGGCCTGGTAATTGAGAACCATAAAACTCTCGCAGCAAATGTATCATAGGTGAGTTTAAAGACCCTATAGTTTTTGAGCAAAACAGTTAAAGCATCAAACGATTGAGAGTCACACCCCGTGCCGTACCTCATGGCGAATCAACTCTTTCTTGTCTGTGAGACATGATGAGTTGAACACCATTTTTGTGTGGTAGTTAACCACCACCCAAACCCTGAAAATAGTTTTTACTTTATACGACCATTAGTGTACCTGAAACAAAACAACTTGCACACCAAAGACTCAAAACTTATTTGAACAGTTTGCAAAAGCTTGTCAGTTTGCCAAAATCCTTTTAACAAAACACGTGTTACTAAAACAAAAAGTGAAAACCATTTAAGACAAACTACACAAAAGAGAGTTATATATCAAAAGACAGTTTGGACACAGCAAAAAGGTAGAATATATACAAGAGAGTTACAGAGTACCAAGATCAGCAGGAGAATCTTGGGCAGCACAATAAAGGCAGCAAGTTTGATTCTTGGAGGAACCCGAATCAATTGCTCAGCATAGTCAGTCCAATTGCCCACAACATCCTTGGCAATCTCTCCAGATTGTGCTTTAACATCCTTCCATGAGGCTTCACTGAGAGAGATAAGAAAAGATACATCTGTAAACCATGTACAACCACCTTTCCATGAAAACAGTTTCCAAGACATGAAATTGGAAAGAGATACAGCCTCTAACCATCTAATATGTTAATGTTGCTTGATGAAATGTCCAAACGAAAGAACCCTTAATCCACCAGTACTTGTGAATCAACACCACCGAATGATCACCCCATAACACCAATCCAGCACCAGTAATAGGATGGTTTTCATAGTACTTGACCACCAATCCATATAACTTCAATAGATCATGTCTATCCACTATATGAAGGATCTCCCTTAGAGTGGTAAAATGTTTGGTAGACTGATCCATCATATAAAGAGCATTAATTTCTCCCAGAGGAGTAGAGATCACCTCTAGCAAAAGTAGACCAAAGAATAGGAGCCTCATCTTCAGAGTCCTCATCAGAAACAACCTTGATGAATGTCTTATCATCTGCATCTAAATCCAATTCTGTAAGTATAGATTTGGGCTTAGTTATACGACTCCTGCCAAGAGACTTCCTCCTTGTGCCAGAAGATTTGGGTGAAGAAACAACTGGTGGTTGGGGAACATCAGGCACAGATGGAATGGGGGCTTCAGTAGACTTTTGCTTCTTTGAAGTGTCTGGTTCCAGAGCTTCACCAGCTCTTTTCAGAGTCCTTCTGAGTTCTTGAGACTTAAGATCTGCCACAGCCATCCTGATCTTCTCAAACTCAGCTATGAGTTGCTCATCAGTCAAGGATTTCACATATTTCATAGACCAGCCAGTAGAGTAAATGGTGGTACTCTGATTCTTGACAAATACTCTCATGTATTCCCTTTGTTGAGCAGGTGTCATTGGTTTATCCCTCTTCTCTTTAGCCGTTTGTTCAGCAAATGCTCTCTTCCTTTGATTGATTAATGCAACCATCCTCTCAGCAAAATTATCATCATTCACATCTGCACCCAGAAGCTCAGAAGAAAGGCCTGCATTGGCATGAACTTGAGCCATGATGTCAATCCAATCTGCATCAGAATAATGCTTTGCAGATGAAAGAACCTCTGCTTGTCTGGTCTCCCTCTGAGAAGCAGACATCTCTACCTCTTGTTCCAACTGCTTTGCATAAATTGCATCCTGTCTTGCAATTTCAGCTTTTTCTTTCTCAGATCTTTCCCTCTTAAGAGCTTCTAATCTTGCAGCTTCAATTTCACTCAGCCTCTTATCTACTAATTTCTTCTTAGTTCTTTCTGAAACAGTGGAAGAAGGCTTAGCAACACCTTTTCTCTTGAAAGGATCTCTAGATGGTGATGTAGAATGAGCAAGAGCAAAGTCACCACCAGTAGGAACATCAGTAGGAATATGGGAACTAGCAGCAGGATTATTAGAAGCACCACTAGGAGGAATATTAGAATCAACAGTCACAACTGCATTAGCTAATGCAATTAGAGCATCCAAATCTACAGCTTGCTTTCCTCCTTCTTCTTGGTCAGAATCACTCACAACCACTTTCCATTTCTTGGTCTTGAGGTTTACCTCCATTGCTTTGACTTTCTTGACCAACTTTCCCACCACATCCTTAAATAGCTTATTGTGTGCCTTGAGCTCAGTTTCCAAAGAATTTACCTTTTGCACAAGAGTTGAAACTACAGAGGACAAAGCAGTTAGTGTAATAAGGTCCTCTGCACCTCCTGAAGTGTGACCTATAGGGGGAGCTTGAGTGGACCTTGGTGGAGATGCATGGAAAGAACCTCCCAAAGGTTCATCTTCCATATTGGTGGAAGTGAAGGGTTCATCATCAGTCTCATGGGATCGTGAGAAGGAAGAAATGTTTGGGTCTGAACTTTGACCATGCTTAAAGACTGGAGCAATAGGGTCAGAAGTTTGTTGTCTTAGGGGTGTAGACAAATGGTCTTGAGGTTGGTCAGGTTCAGGCCTAGTCTCAGGAATAGTTTCAGGTATGGGTGGTAGGACAGCTTGTGCAGCTACCCCTGCACCTTTATCTGCTTGAGCTTAGGAAAGCATAGCAGCTAAAAGTGGTATAGGTTGCCCCTCAAAGTTGAGCTTCATATTAGCAAAAATTTACTAGATAGCTTAAACACATGGTATTGTCTTGCAACACTAGTTTCTATACCCAAAATGGTTTGAAGAAATCTAGGATACATTAAGAACTTTTTAGCATTTCCTATGTTACTAACCATCCCTTTAAAAATGTAGCTAGACCAGTTAAACTTTCTCCCATCAGATAGACAAATAAGAGCAACAACAAGTGAGCTACCAAATTGATCCCATCTACCTGACTTGGTACTAAGACAGTGAAGAATGGTGTGGACCAAAAACCTCCATTGAGGTGAAAACTTGTCCTTGTAAAAGGTTAACTTGCCTTTAGTGACATACCCAAGGTTATCCATTCTAGAATATATGTCCGCAATGGGTAAATCATCAATACCACCATCATCAACTAATTGAAGTTGACTTCTTACTGAGTCCTCAGTAATGGTGTAGGGAGTCTCATCAATGGTAGCTAGGATAGCTAGGGGACCTAACTCAAGAGACCTGAGTGTAGCCGTTGACCAGAATTGTTTGACTAATAAGTCAAAGAAGATGGGGTCATTTATGAGAGCATACCTTATGTGAGAAGCCCTCAAGAAGTCAAGAATATGATGATAATCATCATTGCCAGTGGGTTTTTGCAAATAACCCACTTTGTTGTGTTCATCCCTGTATCTTAGTGCGGCCATTGATGATTTTGAAATAGGGTTGAGATTTTGATACTGGTAGAGAGTGGTAATTGAATTTATATAGAGGAATGATCTCAAAGTCTATTGGACCATTTGGAAATTAGGGTTTTAATGAAAAAGTAACTGTGAAAATGTGAGAAAATAGTAATTATCCATTTAAGTAGGAAACCCTTTGACGAATTAAATGCCAACAATGTCTCAATGGTAACTTTTAATTAAGATAAAACTCAATTTAATCTACCAGCACGAACGGACATAACCAACACAAAGAAAAGTCAATCAAAAGGAAAATTAACATTACCAGTAGGAAGTGGTCAACCAGTGGGAAAAATGAAACTACCAGTAGAAACTCTGGGAACACCAGAGGGAACACTTAAACTGCCAATATGAACTCGTTGTCATCAAAATTAGGCCACCTGGTCCATGTAGAGCACTAATTACTAATCCACCCTCTTGAACCACAATTGAAATTAAACACAAAGAGGACATTGTCTGCATACATCATCGCACCTATACTTGCGACATCTCCCTATCTTGTAGAATGTAGACGTGTTTTATGAAACAAAGCGACACTAATTAACAACGTGAGAACAACAGTAATTTAAATCCATTTATAACCAGTAGGTAAACCCCTGCATCTGAATTCCCGCTTAAACTATCATATCGTGTCAAATCCAGCAATATCTACATCGACTTAACATCGTTTAGACAATCATCATGTGTATATCAAGTACTTACCTTTAATATCAATGATAAAACTTAATATCTTAATGCATCGACTTAACCAGCATTTACACGTCTACATTGTTAAGCAAATTACTCATCAACGGCAACCCGTTACAACGAACCCGCGCTTATGTTTTACATATAAGAAATAGTTATGTATAAGCCACTCGCAAAATGTACTAACAAGAAGTCATATATCAAGCTATCTCACACAATGTTAACACGTTTAACATCTCATGTATCATGACTAAGGCACCACGCTCGACTCGCGTCTTGTTAGATGTCACTTGTATAATAATTAGCGCAACTAGCTAAGCGTCAATAAAATGAGAACTACACAGTTTAACACGTCTCAGTCTCATGTATGATATCAACTCAACACGTAGCTCAACAATAATCGTCTAACCACGGGAACACTTCAAAACTAAAAACACATGTATAGAACTCTTGTCCAACACAACTACCAGGACCACCCCATTGCGCAGTAACTCACAGTGCTCAGGTATAACGCGTCATCTGAGACATGTATATACAATACCTCACCTAATCCAGCCTCGACTCAATCTCGTCTGAACCATTAGGCCTACAAAGGTGTAGGCAAATACAACTAAAACAAGACATCATTGCCGCCTACAAGAAAATGGAAGAGGAAAAATTAACTATTATACAAGAAGTTCGAATTTATAGATTCAAAGCAAGAGGATATTCTAACTAATCTCAGAATGGAAAAAGCTAAAAATCTATCAAAGAAGAAAAAGTTAAATTCTAATAGTGAGAAACATATTGTATCAAGAAGTTTAAAAAACGTAACTTCGTATATAAAACAAATTCCTCATCAACATCATTACCACAAATTGACAACAAACGAACGACTCTCGTTTACAGCTAAAAGCTGATTAAAAACGATTCTCGTCGTCTTCAGAACATAACTATTTAGTGCTTCGACTACTATTCGTTACACGTATCATGTATAAGCAATATTCTCATCGATCGACTATGCGCTTAAATAAAAACTAATATCACTATCGTACATTACAATACCCCTACCGCCCCGCACATCGACTCAGCCCCGTACGACAGTCCTATCTGATGTGTATTCACGAACAGCAAAACATCACGCGTTAAACATCACAATCCAGTGTATCATCACAAACGACTAACACGTTTAGCGTCTCATCGTACATCAATAACCACCCTCGACTTAGATAGCATCTCGTATATATCAAACCGTGTCACGTTGATAAGAAGCAAAATCTCAACTAAATGCGCTCCTTGCTCCTCATATTATACAAATATACAGTTCCACTATCATATATTAACCAGTCAACTAACTTCCGTTAACATAAATTATCTTACGTGAACAACGTAAAGAAGCTCTACAAAGAAATCCACATATGCACATTAGAGCTATTTCGTTGCATTAACGATCTAGACTGATATACAATATATCTTATGTACTATCGAATGCGAGTAAGCCGGTTTAACCGTTTATACATTTGTATATCAATAGCCACAGTGCATCGACCTCAGAATCCCCTTGTATAATGGTCTCGATCCAAAGATAGCTTAGGAGTATTCAATATTGAACTCTACTCAAGCTTAAAAGCATGACTATGTATATGGCCAACACTCACATCGACTATGGACGTTTAGTTGTCATCATAGTATATCAATAGACCTTTTGCGTCAAGATTAACCTAACATTATGAATTCAATACTCTTGTTCAGCAAATACTCATACAACTCAACTAGACACGTAATAAACTAAACGACTGATAATTGCGTATCCTGTTTAGAGCGAAAAATTAACGGTAAAAACATGACTCACAGCGAAAATGTACAAAAGGCGAAGATCCATACAGGTCAGCTACTCTACTAAGCCGTATTAAAACTGTCTCAAGTACATCATACTACGACCTGACACAAGAGGTCAGACTCGCTCGTTAGATGTCACTCCATGTATATCGTCTTACTAGGCTTCTTCGCTTCAGATAACAAATTGAGATCAAGAAGCACTCATTCTTTAACGTCTCACGTATATATCAATCACTAGTAACAACATTCGAGCTAACCGACTTTTAAACCAACCCATGTATATCGAGCACCTGACTCTGTCACCAACCCATTAAACTCCACTCATGCTAATTAAACATATAACGTTTTGCCCGCCATTGACACTAACCCGTTTAATGTCCTCTTGTTAAACAATCTTCTCAATCGACATCACCAACGTTTAAGAACGAACTCTGATTTAAAAAAATTAACTCAAACATGTATATACACGATCGACTCATCGTATTAAGAAACATCTCATGTATAAGTCAATATGCACATCGATGATCTCCTTCTTCTGGGAACTAACCAGTAATTTAATAATGCTCAATGTAACATCAATACCAAGCAGTCGAGATAGGCGTCTGACGCGACCTTACATTACATCTTAAGCATATCACTATGAAAATCGTCGTTCACAATTCAGCACTTTTATGTAATATCCACACTTGTAAATAGCGATACGTCTATACACTTTAGAGAGTGAACATGTCTATCATTAACATCTTATATCGCAACACAGTCAACACACACCGTTTAACCGTGTCGTGTTAAGCAAAATCTCACCGCCTCACCGCCATACCGAACAACACATCCCGCTTAAACATCTAAGTACCAAGAAATCCCACATATCACTTTGACTCGTTGCGATTAACAATTAATGTATTATAATGTATATCAATATATCACTTTGACTAACCGGTTTAATGTCATGTGTATATCAATAGCACATCGACTCACCCTTTAAACGTATCTCTAGTGCATCGATATCACATCGACTCTCCCGCTTAACATCTGTGTATATCAATATCATATCGACTCATCCGTTTAACGTCTAATGTATATCAATACCACCTCGACTAACCCGTATAACGTCTCTTGTTAAGCAAATTTTCATCAACTCACCGGTTTAACGAACAACTTCATTTATCAAAAATTAACGTAAAACCTCGCAAATGTACAAAGGAAGTCATATATAACTTCTACTAACCCGTTTAACGTTTCATGTATATCAACAACACCTTGACTCGCTCGTTAGACGTCACTCGTATATATCGCGCGTACTCATTCATTTAACGTCTCATGTATATATCAATCAATATCACATCGTCTAACCGCTTTAACAACACATGTATATCAACACCACCTCGACTCACCCGTTAAACGTCACTCATGTATATCAATACCGCCTCGACTAACCCGTTTAACGTCTTATGTTAAGAAAATTCTCATCAACTCACCCGTTTAATGAACGACTCCGTTTAACAAAAACTAACGTCACTCATGTATATCGCATCGACTCATTCATTTAACATTTCATGCATATCAATATCACATCGACTAACCGCCTTAATATCTTATGTACATCAATACCGCCTCGACTCACCCGTTAAATGTATATCGTGTATATCACATTGACGTAAGCGTTAAACGCCACTTATGTATATCACATCGACTAACATGTTTAGCGTCTTATGTACATCAATACCACCTCAACTTACCCATTTAACGTGTCATGTTAAGCAAAATCTCACCGGCTCGCCCCTATAATGAACCACTCCGTTTAACATAAATTAACGTAAAACAACACAAATGTACAGAGAAATCCACATATCACTTTGACTCGTGCGTTTAACGTCTAATGTATATCAATATATCACTTCGACTAATCGGTTTAACGTCACGTGTATACCAATAGCACATCGACTCACCCTTTAAACGTCTTTCAAGTGCATCGATATCACATTGACTCTCCCGCTTAACATCTATATATATCAATATCACATCGACTAACACGTTTAGCGTCTCATGTATCATACCGCCTTGACTAACCCGTTTAACGTCTCTTGTTAAGCAAATTCTCATCAACTCACCCGTTTAACGAACGACTCTGTTTATTAAAAATTAACGTAAAACCTCGTAAATGTACAAAGGAAGTCATATATCACTTCTACTTCCCCGTTTAACATCTCATGTATATCAACACCACCTTGACTCGCTCGTTAGACGTCGCTCGTGTATATCGCGCGTACTCATTCGTTTAACGTCTCATGTATATATCAATCAATTTCACATCGTCTAACCACTTTAACAACACATGTATATCAACAACACCTCGACTCACCCGTTAAACGTTACTCATGTATATCAATACCGCCTTTACTAACTTGTTTAACGTCTCTTGTTAAGCAAATTCTTATCAACTCACCCATTTGAAGAAAGACTACGTTTAACAAAAATTAACGTCACTCATGTATATCGCATCGACTCATTCATTTAACGTCTTATGTATATCAATATCACATCGACTAACCGCTTTAATATCTCATGTACATCAATACCACCTTGGCTCACCCGTTAAATGTATATTGTGTATATCACATTGACGCACGCGTTAAACGTCTCTCATGTATATCACATCGACTAACACGTTTAGCGTCTTTTGTACATCAATACCACCTCGACTCACCCGTTTAACGTGTCGTGTTAAGCAAAATCTTACCAGCTCGCCCCTATAACGAACAACTCTGTTTAACATAAACTAACGTAAAACAACGCAAATGTATAGTGAAATCTACATATCACTTCGACTCGTGCATTTAACGTCTAATGTATATCAATATATCACTCTAACTAATCGGTTTAACGTCACGTGTATACCAATAGCACATCGACTCACCCTTTAAACGTCTCTTGAGTGCATCGATATCACATCGACTCTCCAGCTTAACATCTATGTATATCAATATCACATCGACTAACATGTTTAACATCTCATGTATATCCATACCGCCTTGACTAACCCGTTTAACGTCTCTTGTTAAGCAAATTCTCATCAACTAACCCGTTTAACGAATGACTCCGTTTATCAAAAATCAACGTAAAACCTCGCAAATGTACAAAGGAAGTCATATATCACTTCTACAAACCCGTTTAACGTCTTATATATATCATCACCACCTCGACTCGCTCGTTAGACGTCATTCGCGTATATCGCGCGTACTTATTCCTTTAACGTCTCATGTATATATTAATCAACATCACATCATCTAACCGCTTTAACAACACATGTATATCAACACCACCTCGACTCACCCATTAAACGTCACTCTTGTATATCAATACCACCTCAACTAATCCGCTTAACGTCTCCTGTTAAGCAAATTCTCATTAACTCACCCGTTTAACGAACGACTCCATTTAACAAAAATTAACTTCACTCATGTATATCGCATTGACTCATTCGTTTAACGTCTCATATATATCAATATCACATCGACTAACCACTTTAATATCTCATGTACATCAATACCGCCTCGACTCACCCGTTAAACATCTATCGTGTATATCACATCGACGCACGCATTAAACGTCACTCATGTATATCACGTCGTCTAACACGTTTATTGTCTCATGCACATCAATACCCCCTCGACTCACCTATTTAACGTGTCATGTTAAGCAAAATCTTATATATTATAAATTTCGGCCGAGTAATAGGAGAAAGAAAAAAAAAGAAAAATAATTAGAATCCTAATCCTAATCTAAAACTTAGTTAGATTTAAACTAAAACTCTACCTAAGTGCCTATAAATACTAAACCTAAAATCCCCATTCACCTATAAATTTCGACCGGCCATAAGGAGAAAAGAAAAGAGAAGACGAAATTTTTAGGGCCTCGCTTTAAGGTACGATTCGACTTTTAATTCTAGTTCGTTTAATTTTTTCTAGTAACTTAGTTATGATGGATTTAGGTTTAAAATAAGTTTTATAAATTAGGGCATTTACTTTTCCAGAAAGTTTATGATATTATGATGTTAGCTTAATCATTAGATTAATTAGATTAGCGATATAATCATGCGTTAGGGCTTAGATCACTTGAATTAGATGCGTAATTCACTGCAGAAAGTTAGGCAGTTTTGTAACGAGCATAACTCGGTCATAAAAGATCAAATAAATAATTTACAATATACTGGAGATAACCTCAGAGAGTCTACTTTCTAGAAAATCCGGCCTCATAAGTTTTTATGGTCGGGAAGTGGGTCAAATGGTCATTACAAAATCGGTGTGTAAAACAGTGACGAATTTCAATTTTGGTTTTGATTTTTCTAAAAATACTTAGACCCTGAGTTAGAGGCTCTAAGTCACGTGGAAGTTAGTTCATATATTTTGTGTGACCTTTAAATTTTGGCTAAGGTCAGAGAGGGGTTTAAGTTGGGTAATTATTGCCATACTTTTTAAAGGTCAGATTCTAGACGAATTCTAAACACTTTGGATTAATGAATTTTTTTGGGATATTTATAAAAGGGTAGTGACTTTGGGAGAGCTAGGAGCTATGAGAGGTTCAAAGGACAATATAAGTTATCAAGTGATGAATTTTTGGGTATTGAATTAATGGAGAGTGTTTAAGTAGTGCGTTTAGGGCGCGCAAGTAAGAGTAAAATTCTGCTTAAAATCAGAAAGTTTAAGGAGTAGCATTTAAGTATAAATGAATATGTAAGAGTGGGGTAAGAGGTTATAAACGATTATAGACTATGATAGATAGCCTGGTTATCCAACAGAGTTAAATGTTAAATCATATTGGTTTGAATCCTAATCGAGAAGCTAATAATGTGTTTTAATTGTTAAGATGTTTGTGATATTTTGTGAGAAGTTGGATGAGATCTTATTTGGAAGCTAAGCATCCAGTGAGTTTCATAACCCCTCTTTTATTGCTTTGTTATTGGGGTGAAAATGATGCTAAATGTTTTAAACTGTTTTTAGTTTGCTGTGATTATTTTTTCTACGTGGTTATTGTTTCGTGATTAGTTCGGTTGGAGTAGGTCTTTACTACTCAAACTCAAACCAACTGAAGGGTTGAATAAATACCTATGATTTGTGTGTGATAACGCTCAAATCCATGGCTTAGTGATCAAATTGGAGTAGTTTTGTGATGTGGATTAGTTCGTGGAGTGTCTTTACTACTCAATCAAATCCAACTGACAGGGTTGAAATAATAACTCAAATGATGGTTGTCCAGGCCAAAGTATAAGTCCAAGCTGGTAGACTTTTAGGGTACGGTAAAGTGACATATGGATCGGGGGGTAACGTTCCTACCTAGTTGTTGAAATGGATCGGGGGTAACGTTCCTACCTAGTTGTTGAAATGGATCGGGGGTAACATTCCTACCTAATATATGGTTGCATGTTAGCATAAATTCATAATTTGCATAATTGTCTTATATTGTTTTGATAATCGCAGTAATTGGTTTTGAAAAGTTTGTAATGTGAGTCCTAAACCTATACTCTCACCACCTTTGTGTTGACCGTATAAGCATCATTTCAGGTAGAGCAAGATGGAAATTAAGATAGAAAGAAGCTGGCTAGTAAGAGACCATAGGATGTTATGAAGATTTCTGTTTTTATTGTCTTGAATTTTGCATTGTTTGAATTTGAATAATTGTTGCATGTCTTTCTATTGGCGAGAACTTTTGTTTCATAAATGAAGACACCTTTGGATTTTGGTGTTAAGGTATTTGTGTATTGTTATGACACTATGTGTCTTTGCTTTACTTTAGCTTTCATTTTAGTATTCTCTATAGAGACACCGTGTGTTGTGATGATATCCATTCTTGTTTACGCCTCGCGTTTCTGCCTTGGCGGGGTGTGACAGAGAGTTTGTATTTTATGGATCGTATTTAAGTTTCATTGCTAGGAAGTGTAATGGATGAGGCCCATGCATCAAGATACTTGGTACATCCGGGAGCGGATAAAAAGTACTATATACCTTCGTGAAAAACTTAAACTTTGTTTCAAGTCTTTGTTTTAAAACATCATTTGAAGCCAACAAATCAGTATACTCTTTTTGCACCAAAGAAGACACTTTTTCATAAATTCATTTTTAGCCAAAAACATTCGTTTATCTTCTTCAAAAAGAATGATTTGTTGTTTCATCTCTTGATTTGAAATATGAAGTTTCTCTGAAAGTTTTGAAACTTGAGATTTCATTTGATCAATCTTTTCTAACAACTCAGATTCTCTTGATTTTAGAACTTTATTTTCAGTTTGCAAACTTTTTATTTCCACTTTTAAGCTCTCAGTTTCTTTTAAAGCACAATATTTTTCATCTGAAAAACGAACAACTAATGCAGCGGTTTCTTTTAATTGTGTTTGCAAACTAAAAATAACATCCTTTTCTGAGTTATCTTGTGTGTCATGAACTATTTTTGAAACAAACTCAGATGGCACCTTATGAAATATCTTAGATTGTTCTTCCAACAATCGTATTTTCTTACACTGAGCAGAAATCATTTCATCTCTTTCTCTCAAAGTCGCTTCTACAAATGCACATGCCTTAGATAGCTCTTCAACCGATAAATTCAAACTTTCATTTACACTCTTAAGTTCCTCAACTTGCACTTGAAGATTTTGACACATTGTACAATCAACGACTTTTGACTTTAAATGTTCATTTTCACTCTGAAGTTCCTTAACTTGCGCTCGAAGATTTTCAAATATTATAAAATCATCATTAGATCTAATAATATGTTAACGATCCTTTATTCGCACACATTCTTCTAGATTTAAAATTTTAATTTGTGTTTCTTTATCAAGTTTTTCGTACTGTGCGTTACACTGTGTGTGAACCATCTTGTCCCAACTATCTTGATACATGATGAACGAATCGGATACACTCGATTAATTAACTCTGACGCACCCAACTCGTTTCTAAAATTCCACAAAAAATTCCAACGATTAACCCGATAAACATGCGCAATTAAACACGACAAACGAATATCCCGCGAATGATTTTTTTTAACTAAAACCGTAAACTAAAACTATTTAATTCTCAAAAAAAATTCGTAGACTAGAAAAAAATATCACTAAAAAATATCTAATACAAAATTTTAACAATAATTTTTTTTATTATTATGAACAACACTACTACTAAAAAAATGTTTCTACTAAAAAATTATTTAAGCTCAGTTAAAACCGTGAACTAAAATTATATTATCAGAAAAAAAAATCACTCTTTATGATACAAATTTTAGTGTCCTAACCTCAAAATGATACAAATTGCGAGAATGACCCAAAACACCTCAAAACTATTTATGCCTTCTCAAAAACTATTACTCCTTACTAAAATTGTTACAGCCCAACACAAAAAGAAAAATTAAATTCGGCCCTTCTATCTCCCTTATGACAACACTTGTTTTTGTATAAAGAAAAATATGAGGCGCAACTACACAAGTTATAACCCTACTAGTATATAAGATAGTATTTAACCCTAACCCTAAAACATTACATATACGCCACACACTTTCTTTGCAGATACTTACGCATATACAACAACCGACATTTCTCTTATCACTTCACAATTTCAATAGAGAATATAACTACTCTTAGTCCCTCTTTCTACAAAAAAATAGCACACCTCTTTTGATTTCCTTTTAGACCACGAACACAACCATTTGTGTTTGACAACAATAGCTTCAAGATTTATTTCGTTAAAGTCTCAGGTAGGTTTATTCTTTTGTTAATGTTTTTCCTTTTTTTGTTTTTTTTTACTGTTCTAAACCGAAAGAAAGAATGAATAAAACCGATTTGTTTTGTTCTTTCTTGTAACTTTCAAAAATAAAAGAAGTAATATGCTTCTCAAATTGATCGATGATGAATGGGTGGTTCGTTCTATGAATATCTTTATAGATCTATGAATCTCAAAAGAGATAATCAAACAAACCCAAACTGAGATCTTGGTTCTCGTTTTTTTATTTATTTAATGTTTTGATTAGATCTTATGGCTCTTGACGAGATTGAGTAAATTCCGAAATTAGGTCTTGTCGAATTTGATCTTTATCGGATTTGATGCTTATCGGAATTGATCAGATCAGTGATGTTTGTGTTAAAATCTTTTTAAAGATTTCAGATAAGATCTACCACAACACAAATCTGAGATCTATTTTCTGATTTATTTCCTTTTTGATAATGAATCTGTTGAAAATGTTTGTCGAAATTGAGTATTATCTTTTCTTTTTCTTTGTTTTCAAACTCCGTAAAGACTTAGATCTGTTAGATCCTCATAGGACTCAAAACGTTTTTTTTTTAAAACGTGTTGACTGAGAACCGAGTTTGATCGTTGACCAAAAGACAAAACTCTATAAAATCAGTTATAGTTCCGAGTTTGACTAGTCAATGTTTTTTTAACAAACTTTTTTCGAGTTTGACCAGTCAACCTTCCGAATCTAAGTATTGAAACAACTTTTACTGAATTTAGTCTTCAAAAAGCTGTTGAATATAAAAAAAGCACAAATAAGCAAATTTTGTACTAATTTTGCCACGATTCTTACGATAAAACCGTAAGCAATCAATCTCGGTTGCATAGAACACAACCGAAATTAGCACAAAAGGCACAAAATAAGCTCAAATAAGCATATTTGACTCGATAGGCTCACAAAAATAAGCAAACAGAATAAGCACACGAAAAATAAGCTGAAAAACAGAATAAGCTCACAAAAAAAGTCGGACACTAGTACAAATTTGGGATTTTATCACACATGCTGTTTTTTGAACGGCCACACAGTCAGATATTTATGTGACTAAATGTACTAGAATAAAATAAACAGCCACACTTGAACTCATTTTGTGTGACCATTTCGGAATTTCATTGTCACACATTTGAATATTTATGTGACTAGAGGTAACTGGTAATTTTTTGTTCATTATTTAGTCACTTATAATTTGGGACGTGTGACAGATACAAATAAGTTGGAAATATTAGTCACACTATATATATACATATGTGACAAATATATGTCACACAATTGAACAGTGTGACCAATAAGTTTGAAATATAAGTTTGATGCCGTATACGGTGTATGAAAAATTGGGTTTAGGTGAATCAAAGGCTACCAGAATGAGCTTAGAACTTGCGGATAGATCAATCCAATACCTAAGAGGAATAATTGAAAATGTGCTCATAAAAGTTGATAAATTCGTCCTTCTGATAGATTTCATTATCTTAGATATGCCCGAAGACTCAAGAGTTCCTATAATTTTAGTAAGACCATTTTTGGCAACCGCTCGAGCAATGATAGACGTATTCAACAAAAAGATAACGCTAAGGGGTGGGAGACGATGAAGTAATCTTTAACGTAGATCAATAAATTAAGAGACCGCCCACTAAAGAAGATGAATGCTATGGGATTGATGATTTGGACGACACGATCAACGCAGAAGCTCAGGAATTACTGGCAAATGAGGAACCTGATTCGATCTTATCAAGAGGGCTGGAAAAATTAATTGATCAATCAGACCTAGAAGTACGTGAACTTGTTGAATATAAAACCAACAGTGATTCTGATTCAGATGAACCAATACGGCATATCATGTCTATAAATACACTGTATTTAGTTGCGCAGGAGACACTAAAATCTGTTGAAGTGGAAAGAAAACACCTTTATTCGGCTAGTGCTAACGAGATTGATGGGAAGAAACCTGAGTTGAAAGACTTGCCTCACCACTTAGAATACGGTTACCTGCATGGTGACAAATCCTTTCCTATAATTATCTCGTCTAAACTATCCGAAAAGGAGAAAATTTTACTTTTACAAGTATTGGAGAAACAAAAGGGAGTAATTGCTTGGAAAATGTCAAACATCAAGGGAATCAGTCCGTCATACTGCACATACAAGATCCTAATGGAAGATGATTTCAAACCTGTCATTCAACCCCAAAGGCTTTTAAATCTAAAGGTCTAGGATTTGGTGAAAAATGAGATAATTAAGCTGCTTGATTCCGGTCTTATTTACCCAATCTCGGATAGTTCGTATGTTAGCCCCATTCACGTTGTGCCAAAGAAAGGGGGAATGAATGTAGTTTTTAATGATAATAATGAATTAATTCCTTCCCGTACAGTTAAAAGATGGCGAGTTTACATCGATTATCGTAAACTTAATGATGCAACTCGAAAGGATCATTTCCTTTTTCCCTTTATTGATTAGATGTTAGAGCGTTTATGTGGAATGAATATTACTATTTTCTTGATGGATTTTCAGGATTCTTCCAGATTCCAATCGCACCCGAGGATCAAGAAAAGACAACATTTACTTGTCCTTATAGGACTTTTGCTTACCGAAGGATGCCGTTTGGGTTATGCAACACACCAGCTACCTTTCAAAGATGCGTAACGGCAATTTTCCACGACAAGGTAGAAGACTTTATGGAAGTATTCATGGACGAATTCTCAGTGTTCGGTTACTCTTTTAATTGTTGTCTAGCTAATTTAGATAGAATGATTGCTAGTTTTGAAGAAACCAACCTAGTGCTGAATTAGGAGAAATGACATTTTATGGTAAAAGAAGGGATTGTTTTAGGACATAAAATTTATGGGGCATGTATTGAGGTTGATAGAGCTAAAATCAATGTGATAGCTAAGTTGCCATACCCAACAAACGTAAAAGGAGTTAGAAGTTTTCTGGGGCATGCTGGATTTTACCGAAGATTCATAAAAGACTTTTCCATGATCTCTAAACCGATGACCAAACTTTTGATGACAGACGCGAAATTTGATTTTATGATGATTGCAAAAAAGCGTTTAATATTTTGAAAGAAAAATTAACCACAACGCCTATCATAATTTCAATTGATTGGAATGTACCCTTTCGAATTGATAGGTGACGCTAGTAACTTCACTGTTGGAGCCATTTTTGGACAAAGAATAGATAGGAAATTTAAACCAATCTATTACGCCAGCAAAAGTTTGAATAATGCCCAAGAATATTACACCACCACTGAAAAAGAACTTCTTGCAGTTGTTTTCTCTTTTGATAAGTTTTGTCCCTATCTTGTCTTATCAAAAACTATTGTCTACACCGATCATTCTGCTTTGAAGTATTTGTTTAGTAAACAGGACGCCAAACCAAGGCTCATAAGGTGGGTTATGCTTCTTCAAGGGTTTGACATTTAGATTAAGGATAAAAGAGAGGCAAAAAACTTAGTTGCAGATCATTTGTCGAGACTTGAGAACCCAGACTTAGGAACATTCACGGAAGAGAAAATTGCTGATGAATTCCTTGACGAACATCTTATGGTATTAAAAACCGAGCTTAATAACGATGAACCATGGTATGCTGATTATGTTAGTTATCTCGTTGGAAAAATTATGCCTTCGAATTGGACACCTGAATAAAGAAGAAGATTTTTCTCTCAAGTGAAGTGTTGGGAATTATCTTTGAGTTGATAAGACAAAACACGAATGAAACAAGATGGAAACAAAAGGACCAAAGTCGTCATTGTGGGATTCTACAAGATGTTGAAGAAAATAAAGAATTGGTCAAAAAGAGATAATGATGAAGAGATAAAGATGAATATTTAATTTGGTCAAAATGAAGATTTGGTCAAAGATGAATATTTAATTTGGTCAAAAATGAAGATTTGGTCAAAGATGTATATTTAATTTGGTCAAATAATTATTTCGTCATTAATATCTTTTAATAGTTTCCATGTAAAGCCTTGACTCCTTATGCTATAAAAGGAGGTCTAGGCATATTGTTTTGAATATCCAGAAAAGTGTGTGTGTACACTGGATCAATGTAGACGTCTAGTATAGTGGAGGTGTAGCCTCAAGGATCTATGATCCCTGTTACAGTTCATTGATGTAACCGTATTATCTTGATCAAATAATATTGGGGCTGTGGAGAATGTTTGGTAAAACCTTGTTCATATCTTTGTTCTTATTCCGCTTTGTTTTTATAACTTATGAACATTGATATTATCCTAGATAAAGGTCTAAACAACCTGAGCTACAAAGATCTAAGGAGATCTTATTGGTTTCCACATGAAGAATTATTTTTAGGATGAACCGTACGCATTCAAGCTATGCCTGGACAATATAATGAGACGATGTGTTACTCGAAACAAAATCTTTAAAATTTTGGCACATTGTCATTCTGGACCAACTGGGGGTCATCATAATGCGTCGGTGACTGGAAGGAAAGTTTATGAATCTGGATTCTTTTAGCCTAGTATCTTTAAAGATGCTAAGAATTATGTGATGAGATTTGATTCACGATTGGTACCATGTGCTACACCCGTAGCATGGGCACCATATAGATTAACACCGTCCGAAATGAAGAAGCTAAAGCGATCCACTACAGTAGCTATACTGACAAAGGCTTCATAAGACCAAGTTCCTCACCCTAGGGAGCTCCGGTTTTGTTTGTAAAGAAGAAAGATGGGTCTTTCCGATGTGCATCGATTAAAGTGAATTGAACAAAAAAACTGAACAGTGAAGAACCGTTACCACTTCCCATGGACGATACCTATTCGACCAGACTTGCAAGGGTCGACATTTATCAAAATCAATCGAGGTCAGGGTATCACCATTAAAGAGTTCGAGAAAAACTTACCAAGAACTAGCATTCAGGACTCGATAACGGTCATCTATGAATTCCAAGTCAAATCTTTTGGTTTGACTAATGAACCGGCCGTGTTCCATGACCTTATGGAACCGGGTGTTACACGTATCTGTACAAGTTTTGTAATTGTCTTATTGAAGACATTTTGATCTAACACAAAAGTAAGAAGGAACATGAAGAGCACCTTAGGCAGATCTTGAAAATACTTAAAAGGAAAGAATTGTACGCCAAGTTCTCAAATGTGAATTCTGGATCTCCAGGGTATCAATTCCTCGTCACGTGAGTTGACTGTCGATGGTATCTCACGCTGATCCTCGCCAAGTATTGAATCTATCAAAGAAAGGGCGTCCTCCTAAAACACAACAGAGGATTCGCCAATTTTTGGGCTTGCGGCTAATTATCAGGAATATACACAAAGGGTTTTTCAAAGACTCCAAGTCAATGACAAAACTAACCTAGAAAGGTGTCAAGAAGAGTAGATTAGGGTTTCAACGATGTTAGTTCAAAGGCCATCTCCAACTTTAGTGTCTCTAAATCATGTTTTTCTTCATATTTGGAGGATGGGGATGCAGAAAAGATGCTTCATATTTGAAGCATTGATCAAAATCTTTCATATTTGGAAGATCGTTATTTATCCTCCAAACATTGTGAGCCGTATTTTTCTCACAAAATGATTTGTCATGCATCCATTGGGAGTTATGAATGTAAAAAGTAGAGAGAGAATTAATTAGGAGTAATTTGATTGGTGACAAGTCATTTTGTGGAACTTTTTTTGTAAAACTTTTGTGGATGTAGTATTTTCCAAATAAAATACGTTTTGTCAACTTTCAAGAGTTATAATTATCAATTAGCATTTATTTGACGTTTTTAATGTGACGGTTTTAAAATTTTCTTAACTTTCAAGCATTTCAATTAGAAACGCATTTCAATTAGCATTCATTTCCATCTTTTCCTAAAATTAGCATTCAACATTTCCAATTAAAGCTGGACGTGTATTAATTCTCAACATTAGACAAATACAAATACAAGCACAATATTAGGACAAGCACAATATTAGAACAAGCACAATATTAGGACAAAACGTACCATTGTTTCTGCTTCTGATTGAGCATGAATGGTTTTTTTGTTATTGAGTCCCATTGCTCATTTTGTTACTTGAATGATGAATTATGAATGATGAAATGATTCACCTATTTATATAGGCATGGGTTAGTAATTTGAACTTTAGCATTGAATGAAATTAGCATTCATTTCCATCTTTCAAGCATTTCAATTAGCATTCAATTAGACGGTTTTAAAATTTTCTCACATTTAATTAGACGGTTTCAAGCATTTCAATTAAACGGTTTTAATGTGAAGATTCCAGATCCCCTTAACATTAAATTTTAGTGTTTTTCAACTTTCAAGATTCTCTTGAAAAAGAATCATAAATCTCCTTTACTTTATATAATCATTTCTATAGTTATCAAATTTTAGGTTTGAACTCTTTCAACCCACAAATACACACGATTGACATAAATTTTTCAAATCATTCATATATTTCTACACGATTGGCATAAGTTTTTACTTTATTTTCATCATTTAAAATGCATTCTTTTGTTTTCAACTTTTCTCAAATCATTTCTATATTCGTAATGTAAATTTATATCTTTCTCAAATCATTCCCTATATATATTTATAATATTTGTAATATAAGTTTCAAAGTCAAGGGGTTACAACATTTCAAGAATTAAAGCTTGCATTTAAGTTTCAACATTGTCTAAAATAAAATACGTTTTTCAACTTTCAAGAGTTATAATTATCAATTAACATTTATTTGACGTTTTTAATGTGACGGTTTTAAAATTTTCTTAACTTTCAAGCATTTCAATTAGAAATGCATTTCAATTAGCATTCATTTCTATACTTATCAAATTTTAGGTTTGAACTCTTTCAACCCACAAATACACGATTGACATAAATTTCTCAAATCATTCATATATTTCTACACGATTGGCATAAGTTTTTACTTTATTTTCATCATTTAAAATGCATTCTTTTGTTTTTAACTTTTCTCAAATCATTTCTATATTCGTAATATAAATTTTTATCTTTCTCAAATCATTCCCTATATATATTTGTAATATTTGTAATATAAGTTTCAATGTCAAAGGGTTACAACATTTCAAGAATTAAAGCTTGCATTTAAGTTTCAACATTGCCCAAAATAAAATACGTTTTGTCAACTTTCAAGAGTTATAATTATCAATTAGCATTTATTTGACGTTTTTAATGTGACGGTTTTAAAATTTTCTCAACTTTCAAGCATTTCAATTAGAAACGCATTTCAATTAGCATTCATTTCCATCTTTTCCTAAAATTAGCATTCAACATTTCCAATTAAAGCTGGACGTGTATTAATTCTCAACATTAGACATGTATTAATTCTCAACATTTCTTAAATTAGATGTTTTTAACTTTCAAGTTTCAAGATTTCAAGATTGAATGTTGAAAATTCAAGGTATTGGCAAATTTCCTTTATAAGGAGTAGAGATAGACGTATAGACAGATATAATTCAAGACATGACAAACTTAAGATGATTTGACTTTCTTTTCTCAAATTGAATTTATGATTTCTCTTACCAATATTAAGTGATTTGAATGCTAAACTTGATGATTTTGTAGAAACTTAAATCGACAGAAAATAATTACTGTATTCAAATCAAAAATATAACACCTCGTGTTTTAGGTCATTGTACGACATCATGTAATTCAAAATTTATTTTTAGGGTTTTACGCGTTTGCTCTTAAATCGTAATCGTTAAGCTAAATCGCGTAAACTAAAAATAATCATTCAATGTAAACGGGCATTAAACGATTAAACATTTACATCAAGAAAGTGTTAAATGATTATTATGAGGATAATTACCAACTTTGTTCATCTTATTTTTATAGGTTACGTAAAATGCTTACGTTTCGCGATAAAATGCGTTTCGGCATTCCCGGAAGCACCAAAACCTATCTACGCTTAAGCAAATACCCACGATTATACCCAATACACAAAATAATCAAAATATCATTATATAAATGTGTATGTGGCTGGATTTGTAGTGATAGGACCAAGCAAATATCAATTTGATAACTACTTGCCCTAAATATCAAGGATAGATATTTTCCTAGGGAACCAAGTCTTACACCTTTGTAAGCACTTGACCACTTGCCCTAGGAACCTTCCTTGAAGTCCTTGACTTAGTCTTCCATCTATATAAGACTTTAGCTAGCAAGTAAACACACATCTTTCATTTTCCAAAGTGTAAACAAAATCAAAACTCTCCCATTTCCTTCATACATGCCCACGGCTCAAAACTCATAAAATACTCAATCCATAGCTTGATTTTCTATCATCATACAAGCATTCTCACATCATATTTAAGGTATTCTAAGAAGAATTGAAGGGTTGGTTAAGCTTTGAAGAGGTTTTAACAAGATATTGCAAGATTAGGGTTTTGGTTGAAATTAGGGTTTTCACCTTATATTTTCAAGCCAAGGTTGTTAATCACAAGGGTGTGATTGTTATTCTTTTCTCTACTCATCCACACAAGGTTATTTAAAAGCTTAATCATTTCATAACTAAGATTTTATGTGTTCATATGCTCTATTTAGCTAAATCACCATTTAGGATACTTTTGAATATGTGAAAGGGATTTTTACTTATGATCAATGTTTTGTGAACTTATTTACATGTTATATGGATGCTATTATGATGTTAAAATGGAATTATAACTCTTGTACACACTTGGTTAAGTATAAAAATGAATATGTACAAATTAGGGTTTCTTTTATAAAGTTGTGATTAAAAGTGAGGTTAGAGGACTTGTTGTCTTGAACCATGGATAAAATATGAACTAATGGACTTATTATATGTAAGACATACGATAATAAGTATTGTAATGGACTTGTAACAAAGTGGTTAAGCTAAAAAGTTGTAAAAACAAGTTTTAAACACATTATAGCAAAATATTCAAAAGGGTCTGTTTGAAGTCCGAATTTAACACATATGTTTTATGATTTTATAAAATACTACATATCCCAAGGATCGTGGGCATGTAAAGAACTTGAAAAACCGAATTATAACGAAGAAGATACGCTAGTTACGAGTTTACGACGCTAAATACTTTATAAAACAAATTTTATAAAAAATACTATTCATGGCAGTAACTTATACTTTGTAAACATCAATAATATGATAAAACTTTCAATTACGAGAACGTGTTCTAAAGAATCGCTAAAAGCGGAGCAATAACGAATAAGATACGACTAAAGTGTACATTTTATCATAATTACATTTTGCCTAAGTAGCGATAACCCACTATGCCCATGAATCATGAATTGTCAATTACTGGAATGTGAGCGCGAATGATTATAGATAGATCTATTTGGGATTGACCACACCCAGTTCGTGTGCAACTAGCTATCACTGTAAACTACGTATATCATGTCGATTTTAGATGTTACACGGGGGGGGGGTTTGAACATCATCACGGGCAATGTAGGCAATAATTCTATATTGTATTCAATTTATGTCGAGCTCGGTGTCATAAGCTTATGAAAACTAATACAATTTTGTGAAACACTCTCATCTGTTCTTTATCACGGGAAGTCTTGCGTAACTGCCATATACAATTATCATAATCCTATGTATTCCACCAACTTGTATGGTGACGTTTTAATGCGATGCAATGTTTTTTAAGAGGTCACTTAAGCACGAGGTGCAAGTTACATTTGGTGGTTAGTATTTTGCTGAAGTCATGATTAAAGATTTAGTCCGCATTCACATTTTGTATACACTAATATTGGGCTGGAAATCTTTGTAATAAGAAACAAGTAAAACAAGTAAAGCTTCGGGCTTTTGTAACACATACTTTATTAAATCCAGTGTATCAGTTTTAAACGACTTTTTGGTCGTTCTTATATTATCTTGTGTTATTGATCTGAGAAGTAACACGCCCCGGACCCTTATTCCGCTGCGACCCAATTTGGGGGTGTTACAATTTTAGCAAATTGGCTCACCATAATCGCACCATAATTGTGTACATTGAAAATTGTCATGCAAACAACAAATATATTGATATTCATTTTGCAAATCATATGGTTCATAATTATCACTAAGGTTTTGATTGTTACACGGTTCTGGTTCAAAATTAAACGGGACTCGTGATGGACAATCAAAACCGTCGTAATGATTGTTACTACAATTATTACAAAAATATGTCGAATATTGTTGATGTGGGTCGGAAAAAATAGGAGAGTTGTCGAAAAAATTCGGAGTCGGATTACAATTAGGACAAACTCCGTCGTTAAGGTAAAAACCGCACATCTCACAAGTCGAACATGGGCATTGTGGGAATTCGTTTGTCCTTCCATAATTATAACACGGATAAAGCCCGAATGTTGACATCAAGAATTAAACAAATAGAGGGTTAAAGAAAAGAATTAAACGTATTTGAGGTTAAGGATATTATTTTTGGGTTTTTAATATTTTTAAGAAGGAAAAAAAACAAATATTTTTGGTAACCGAAAGTTAAATGGTTCATAGTAACTCTTCGGAGATACGCACAAACGAGCGGGTGGAATTAGCGTGCCAAAGCTACTTAAAAGCGTTCTTCCTCGCGGGTCGTAGTTCCTAGGAACAACCCTACCTTTACCCACCTTATAGTTTGTATTCCGAAGGTGCACCGATACTTGTTAAAACTTTACGGTTTTCTTTTGTTGGTTTTTTTTTTGGTATTGCTAATTCGTAAAGATACGAATTAATAATGTTTTTTATATTTATATATATACAAAATAACAATAACTTCCAAATAAAGGAAGGGTCTTCAAAACCCTACTTCAACGAACAAAAGTTGATAATCGGAACACGTCTTCCCCGGCAGCGGCGCCAATTTGATGCTGTAGAAAATACACTTCAAATATTTAATATAATATATATTAGATATCGAGCCAAAATCACTTTCAATCCCAAAAGCAATTTATGCCAATCCACAAATACCAAAATACTATATATTTAACCGGAAGTAACAAATCACAACCTTGTTAAAAACAAAGTTATAAATCGTACCCGATTCGTTAATCCCGATGAAGTCGTGTTATTGAAAATCGCGTTAAATTCGGATTCGAGTTGAGAATGATTCAAATAAGGGGATTTAATTCTAAACTACTCAAATATAGCAAGAAACAAATAAGGCAACTAAAAAAAATAATCTAGAAATCAAATAAACCTAAAACGCGAATTACGAGAAATCTAAAAACGACCTAAAAACCTAAATTACTCAAAAATGATCCAAATTACACAAACCTAGTGTTTAAATGAAGAGGATTTAAAAAGAAAAATTTAAGAAAAAGAATTTCTATTTTTGGCTTTTTATTTTTCGAGTTATTAATTTTTAAAGATTAAAAATGAAATTATATTCTAAAAATTATAAAGCTATTTTTATAAATTCTACAAAAATTATCTAAGATGTAAAATCTAATAACTAATATTATAGAAAATAAAATTTAAACTAAAACTTTTTATTTAAACCTACAAAATTAAAATATTGCTACGGATATTTTTTATAAAAACTAGAATTGAAAAAACACCTTAAATACAAACCAATAGCACCCTTAGACGTAAAAGTCCCAAGGGCGCTAGTGGTAGTGGAGTTTAGTGTTATCTTGTGTGTGACCAAGAGGTCTGGTGTTCGAATCCTCCCCAGACCTTTTTTCTTTCTTTCTTTTTTATTTTTTTGCTTTTTAACTAAAACTTAAAACACAAAAGCTCTTAAGGAGCTTTTTCTAAGCGGGTTTAACAAAAGCACTAATGTCTAAAACTCAAAGAATAAGCAGTTAATGGCTTATATAGATCACTGTTACAGAAACAAAAAGCTTATTGCTCAAAAATCAAGTTTTCACTAAAATAAGCCCACAGGACTCAAATAAGCTCCAAATTTAATTATCAAACATGTTCTAAAAAGCTCATGATGAGCTTAAACTTCATTCAACAAGCAAATTCAGATTCTCAAACTATCATGCATCAAAATCTTATGAAGAAATCACTAAAGTCTACAATCCTAAACTTAAGCTCAAACTTAGATTAAGCCATAAGCTCAAATAAGCCAATTCAAAGTCTGAATCTTACAAAACTTATCCACCTAAGTATTCTAAGCAGATTTAAACCTTGAAATCACTAACTCTAAGATTAAAATCAAAAGAGTATGATCTGAATCAACCTCAGACCACAGATTCACTTTTTTTTTATCTTTTAAAGACAATTTTAGCAACTTGCAGACATGAATTAAGCAACCTAATAAGCTCTAAACCTGAAACTAAAAGCAATTACTAAAAGAGGCTATGATTACTACCTACTTGCTGAATTTTAAATCCTAAAAACTAAATAAATCTATGCTAAATGCAGAATCAAAGAACTGCTATTAGTACTTTGAATAGCACTAGCAGAACTTAAGGTAGAATGGGTCAAAATGAGTTTCACTTGATCCAATCACCTAAGTGCTTCTAGTAATCAAGAGAGAGCTCAAATAAAGTGCAAAACAACCAAATTCAAGGTCCTGTCAATCTTGGAGCAGATTACATTTATCTGAACTGAATTTTTACCACAGAACAAATTTTATAGAATCAAAACCTAAGACTAATGTTCTAAATCTTAAACAAACCATAAACTAACTAATTCTAATAAAAAAAGCAAATCAAGGCAAGTATGAACAAGTGAGTTTGACTTTTAAAGGTTAAACTCACTTAATCCAAACAGTACTTTAAAACCTGATTTCACAAATCCAAAACATAGTCTCATGATTTCAAAGAACAAACAATAAAACCAGATATCCAAATTCACTTAATATGTTCTAAATAACAAATCCAAACCATAAAATCAGAATTAAACACCTAGATTAACACTATGCAACTATATATATTTTGGTTTTTATGTTTTTATGACAGTTGAAAAGTAAAGCTATTATCTAGGATGAAATAAGAAAAAACAGATAAACTAAACTATCAAATAAGCTCAATGAGATCAAATAAGCATTTAATAAGCAGGAAATAAGCTAGACTATAAGTAAGGAATAAAATGACTTGAAAATTGAAATGGTAAACTTACAATTAATCCAAGCTTGAGATTGAGATCTTAACCACTAACCTAACACCCCTTGGTCCAAATAAGCTGTGTATTTACAAATCAACCCCAATAAGCCCATCCATGATTGGCTTATCCTTCAAAAGCTCTTCAATCTTCAACTTATAAGAATCAGATTTTAGAAGTTTAAGTAGTTTAAGGTTAATTGAGCATCAATTCTAAGCTTATAGACTTAGAAGAGCTTAACACAAGCTTATTCAACCCAGTGATGATTGGCTTGAACAAGATTAGATTATTTTTGGTATTTTTTTTTGGGTTTTTTGAATGAAATTTGAAAGTAAATGAAGATAAATCTGGAAATGAAAATGATAACTTGTATTAAAATTGATAAAGTAACATTACAATGATAAGAAAAGTGGTAAACCAATTCTAAAACGTGAATTTGGGGACCCCTACAATAAGAAAATTCCTATCTATTTATAGAAGACTAGTGAGCTTGAGGAGAGATGTCTTGGTGATTGATGTGTCATCTGAGTCGTTTGTGACCCTTAGATCAATTTTTGTGCCTCAATCTTTAAATTTCCACCCTTAATTTAACAAATGCTCACACGGATTGGGAAATACCCAACAATAGGGTGACACGTGGAGTGGGGGGAGCGGGTTAAATGTGGAAAAATCCTAACAGCTTAGGTTGAGTTAGGGGATCATGGTTAATTAGAGTGGGTCAAGTGAAATTGGGCGGGGAGTGAAATTTTGGAAAGACGGATGAATAGTAATTCATTCCCGTCAAAAAGCTGTTATAAAACCGTTGGTGTTTGTTGTTTATATCTGATTGTTGACCTGGGTTATACGAGTTGACTTGGGTAGGATTAGTGGGCTGGTCGGGTTGTATTACATTGGGCTTCGTTTGGTTATTTGGTTTGGATTTGTATAGTTAAGTTAAGTATTTAACTTAACTTTTGTTAAGTTATCAAGGGTATTTTGGTCTTTTTTGCCAAGGGTAAAAGTGTAAGAGTGATAATTTCACCAAAGGGTAAATTGTGACTCATAACAATTAAGGCTTTTTGGGTGTTTTGTGCACTTTTGGCGAGTTGGTTTGATTGAGTTTTTTTGGTGTTTTGTGATTTTTGGTTTTGGTTTATGATTGGTGTTTCGGGTTTTTGGTCTTGATTCGGGCTTTGACTTGAACTCACATCTTCAAACCTTTGACTTTTCTTGCCTTTCCATTCCCGTGTTCGTTTTTGGCTTTTTTTTTCTTTGTTTTGTCTTTGTAATCCATTCCTGCATGTTTTAACACAAAAGCACACATATACACAAATATTTGGCATATAACGGCTTATTTGGCATCTTTTCTGGGTTATTTACTATGTATGAATTAACACATATCACTCCTCAAGAAATCATAATCGGACTCTCATAAAAATCAGAAGTGATTTTTCCCCAATGAGATAAGAGATTAGAAGGAAGAATACCAGGATTGAAAACTTTGTCTTCATTTTTGGATGAAAATGGAAGTAAAGTCTCAATCACTGGACAAAGAGGATTACGGATAAATGAGATAGAAAATGTATCTCGAGGTAGAAATCTCTTGGATTGGACTTCAAAGAATATTCCCAGATCAAAAATCTTGTTTATAGTTCCGTAAGGAAAAGAACCTTCAAGATCGGATCCGATGGAATCATCAGAAGGAATGAAGTCTGAATCCAGCATAAGGGTGGTATGGGTGCGTAACACATTAGGCACATGAACAGGGGGTTCTCCTAAAATATCTTCCATGACAACGCTATTCAACTCACCCTGATCGGGCTCAATCTCAAAAAGAAACGAATCATACTCGGGAAGAGAGTTACCAGCATGAGTAGTGGTACTGCCACTACTCGTCTCTTCCGTATGATCGTTAAAGGTCTCGAATTCGGGTAAGAATTATCCGAATAAGAGAGAGAAGTGTCAGACTTCTCAAAGAAAGAGTCACTATCCTTAACGGGGATAGGAAATAGGGAAGGAGACTTGAGCACACAATCAAGAGTGAGGTTGTCATTCAAAGATTCGATCTTAGCAATAAGAAGATTAATATTCAATAATTTCTCTCGAAGTATATCGTCCTTCACCTCCTCTAAGCTGACGAGCTCAGAATCGGGAGGTGATGCCTCAATGTAATCGATGTTCTCAAAAGAATCGTCATCACTCAAAGTACAATCATTGTTAAAATCGGAGAAAATCTCAAAGTGATCGTTTAAAACATCAAGAGGGGGAGAATTATCACAAAAAGGCACATCACAATACACACGATCGTCAAAAATACCTCGATCACACATTGGGAATTGGGACAAAGGTCCTCAACACTAACTTTATTACTTCGTTTCCGATTCCGTTTCTAGAATAGTGTCAAGATGCTCGCCCCCTTAACTTAAGAGTTATTCATCGGGTTCCTCGGTTGGTAAATCGAATGTGATTGCATTATTAACGTTTAATGCTTGTTTTGAAATAACGTTTTGAAAAGTATATTAAATGGATAACGTATATGGTAAAAATGATATTAGAACATAGACTTGACATATTAGGATGTTTACATGATATAAACATAGTTATAGTTGGTATTGGTTGTTGTGTGAGCTCGTTTACTTTGATTATGTAAGTTACGTTACATAATGGGTGGAATAAAGAAAAAAAATTCCCGTGAAAATGGTTGTACTTAATTTAATAAGTAGAGGTTACATTGATGAGAATTGCATCTAATTTAATAGATGGATAATTACATAGATGAAAATTATGGGTTGTTATATCAGCTCCTCCACTGTCCACTCCTGTCATCGATCTCTCAACTCCAAAACTAGTATCTCCTCCCGTTCAAGAACCAGTCTTTACAGCTACAACCGCAACAACAACAACCTTTCCACTACCACCACCTCCACAACAACAAAGCTCAACAGATCCTGTGTTAGCCTCTCGTGTATCTGCTTTGGAACAGATATGTGCTAACTTTAAGAAGTAGCGCAAGCTCCAGGACAAGACTATTCAAGCTCTCTCATCCAGGGTTTACACACTTGAGAATCATGACCTGTATTCGAAGATTGACAAACAAGATTGACAAACATGTCAATGAGGTCATCAAAGAAGTTGTTCATGACGCTCTATAAGCTCCACTCCTTGATCGCTTCAGAGAATTGTTAGAAGTTCAGATGAAAGAACTTCTTCACGATCGGATGTTTGAAAGTGGCTTGAATAAATCACATCCGGAGCATAAAGCTCTCTATGAAGCTCTTGAGGCATCTATGGATTGTGACAACAAAGAGGAGTTCATTGATGCTAAAGACAAGTCTCGTAAGAGACGCCATGATGATCAAGATCCTCCTCCACCTCCTCCAAAAGATTCAGACCAAAGTAAGAAGAAAAGGCATGATTCTGATGCTTCTGGTTCAAAACAGCCTCCAGTTCAGATGTCCTCAGATTGGAAGAATTTTGACACTCGAGAATCTCACTCTAGCTCCTCCAAGCTAAAGACTGCCCCTCAATCTGAATAGCCTGTTGATGATGTTCCAATACCAAATGATGTGCATATCTCAGATTCAGAGGACACCGATGTTGCCCATCTTCCAAAGATCAAGACCAGACCGGACTGGACCGTTCCTCTGAATGATTTACCTAAACTTGAGAACAACCGGGCCAATGCACTCGCCAAAACGTATAAAGATCCAGAGGAACACAAGTTACTTCGGAAGACTGGCGATATGGGTTCCTTCATCAAATGGTATTGCAAGCAGATTGGGAAGAAGAAGCTCTCCAAAGCTGACTTGGAAGGCCCTGCATTCAAGTTAGTCAAACCATTCCACAAGAACAGCATTCAACTTCAATTTCAGATAGAAGAGTGTCACTTGCTGCTTACAGATCAGATTGATTTGGTCAATCCTGAGGGTAATCGGGTTGTACCTGACGTGAGCAAACCATTACCTCTAGGAGGTCCACCAGGTCAGGTAACAATTCAACCACAACACTTCTTCAATAAGGATCTGTAATATCTTGTATCAGGTGAAAAGAAAGAAGGAATGCTCTATGAATATCCAAGCAGAAAGTGACTTACTATCCAGACTTTGGGCTCGAAGAACTAGTACCGTCCCTGTGGATTGAAAGTGAAAGTGTGATTCTTAATATAATAGCATATATAATATATATATAACTAAAATACCAATTATCAATAATAGTATAATAATAAGTATTCCGTAAGGATTTGAAAAGATTACTTTTATCCAAAGTAAAATCCAAAACCTTCCCGAGTCGTATCCCGACGAAGTGCGAATTGAAAATCGGTTAAGTTCGTGATCGCGTGATTTGAATGGTTTAAGAAATTTTGATTTTGGTTTCTATAATTACTAATGAAAATACAAATAACATGTAAAAGCAAGTAAAATCAAGTAAACAATTAAAGCATTTAAGAAATTAAGCATAAAACGATAACGGGAAATTAAAAACGCGACATTTAAGCAAATAAATCAAAATTTAACCCTAACAATGTTTTTTCATTTTTTATAAATCCTAAATGACTAAAAATAATTTTAGAAAAAAGAATTATATTTTTTTGATTTTTATTTTATTAATTATGAATTAAAAACAGATTTAATCTAAATTAATTATTAAAAATATAAAACTAATTATTAAAATTCTGGAAAAATTGGGAAAAGTACTTTAGACTATCTAGAACTTAAGAAAAATAAAACGGGAAAATAAGCTGAAACAGATAAGCAGTTATTAAGCAAATAAGCTATATAAGCTACAAACTGAAAATGCATATAACAAATAAATGAAGCAAAGTAGTAAATGAAAAAGACCCAAGGGCAGATGGTATTGAGTGTGTGTGCTAAGGCGTTGGTGTGAAAGGGGAGGTCACAGGTTCGACCCATGTGGCCACCCTTTTTGACAAAACATTTTTTTTTTGTTTTTTTGTTTAAATTTTAAAGAATAGCAAAATAAGTAAACTTTGTAAAAGGGACTTTTTATGAAACTAATTAATAAGCTAGTTTAAGCAGCACTTAAAGATGATAGATTGTTATAACTAAGCTAAATGGCTAAATAACTAAACTGTTTTGGATTTTTGGACAAGATAAGCAAATGAGAAAAGCAAATAAACTAAAACAAACTAATCTCTACACCTAATAAGCACTTGGACTAAGAAATAAGCAAAAACCTTAAGCTGATAAGCTCTTAAAAGCTAAATGACAAACTGATTCAATTCTAGCAGATTTGAAAGAACAATAGTCAAACTTTGAGCTTAATTTAAGACTTAATAAGCTCTTGCAATAAGGTGCAGACCAAGAACAGATTAACTTTAGCTTCCAAATAACTTATAAAAACAAATTTTAGGAAATTTGGCCTAGAAATAAGCTAGAAAATAAGACTCAAAAACTGACAGTTTAACAACTAGACTCTTTTATGGATTTTTATCAATTTTTAGAAAAGACAAATTGGCTTTTTCAGCCCTAGATTTAAGCTAGTAAAAGAGAATTTAAAAACTCAAAAGCTAAAAACAGATCAAGCTTGATATGCAAAGAGCTTATATTCTCAAAATCAGACCTTAAAACTTATTTAAGCTTATCTAAATTTGCTATTGAAAACTGACTTTTTAAAACTTTGAAAAGAAGACTGAAAACTATGACAGATTATGACTCAACATCAATAGACTCAAGCACACTTAGCCAATTCTAAACTACTGCATATTGGACTAAAACAAGTGTGAAAATGATACTAACAAGCACTTAAACATTTTTTTAGCAAATAAGCTAGATTATTAAACTGGTTGATCGCAGATTCAAACCATGGATCCTATGAACACTAAAACTTAAATTTTAGACTTTAAAAACTTGTTTATACTAACTTAAGGACCAATTTAAAGCTTATTGAAACTGATTAAGAGGACAAAGGAGACTAACCACTACTAACTAATGTTAGTACTGCTAGTACCAAACACCCTTTTAAATTTTGGATTTGTAGTTTTAAACTTTAAAAAGACTAAAAACTTATACAATTTTGAAACAAACTTATTAATATGACTTAACATATGACATAAAAGCTGACTACTCAGATTAATAAGCATATATCCAATAAGCTTATGCTCATTGGATTTTAGACACATTTTTTACTTATAGCACAAATTAATTCTAAATAATAATAAAAGCACTAAAACTAATAGATTTAACACAAATAAGCTCAAATTAAACAATTAAAAGCAGATTAAGCTATCAATAAGCAGTATAGGCAGATCTGAGATAAGCAGATAGATATAAGCTAGAATGAAAGTGATATTGAAGTGTACCTTGATCCCAGCTAAACAGGGATTAATAAGCTCTTAAGGAGCTTAGATCTACAAGCTTTAGCTTTTCAAAGATAAGTTGGTGAGGTCTATAAGCTCTTCTAGAATTGGCTTATCATCCATTAAGCTGAGGTATATTTAGGGTTGAGATTTGAAGTGAAATAACAAATCAGTTAAGCTTTAAGGGCTTAACTGATGTACTAGCTAGCTTAAGTAGTATTTGAGAGCTTATAGAGCTTAATTCTGACATAAAAACTAAGCTTATTGTAAACCATACACTGCAATAAGTGAAAAACATGAAATTGAACTACGCAATTATAAGAACTCTCTGAATTTTCTATATAGATAATCAAATTAGTACAAGCTTTTCAAAATGAAATACATCAAAATTGAAAAACAATAAGCTAAAAACGACTACAATAAGCTAAATTATGCTAAACTTAAACTAAAATCCTACACAACTTGGCCTCTTGTGTGATGAGTCTCATCTTTATATAGGAAAGTAGAGGCAAAGCTTTCTAGCCCTTCCAAACGCTCCGTCCATCGCTAATCCTACCATCAAATCATAACCAACCTTGATCCAATCAATCCTGAGCCCTGATTGCCCTCGCCACAGTCAAAACAACCAATCACAACGTGAGGGATTGCCAACCGTGTCAAGTATTTCTATATCAGACGTGTCAGACTACCTCAGAAGTATTTAGAAGGTGAGACTACTTTGGTGAGACCTTACCCTGGTGCGGTTGCCATGTTTAAACGTGCAAAGAGGAGGGAAAATGGGGATGTTAAACACGTGATTTTTGACCATTTAAACCCGTTTCTAAATATGTTTGACCATGATGTTCATATAAGATTTTTCTTGGGCTCGGGTTAAAATACTTAGCCAGAATCACTAGTAATTAAATGACTTATTATATTGGGCTCAAAATGCGGTTAAAATGGATTTTGAACAAAGTTATAGTAAAGCAGCACTAAAAGGCGTGTAATTGCGGTAACACGGACTGATGAGTTTATCCTAAGAGACTAACTTTGATAAAAGTTTTTAGGGAATTTTAGGTTAAAGGATCAACACACCATTTGGAATTGCGGTTAGGATTTAAGATAAATTCTCCTTTGGCTTTGATTTCTTGTACTCTTTCCATTCCCGTGCTCGGTTTTGTCCATTTTGCTTTGTTTTTGTCCTTTTGTGTAATATCAATTACCTGCAAGACACAATAATACAAACAAATACAATGCATTTTTCTGTATTTATTGGTCATTATTGGCCTTTTTAGCTCGTTTTATTAGGTAAAATGTATGTGTATTTAAGCACATACCAACATGAATACGATATTAGTGCAACCTATAGTGTCTCACACTAGTGGTTTAAGAGTAAGAAATTCTACATCACAAGACACAGTTCCCCCTCTGATCGTCGTGTAGTCAGATATCACATGAGGATTCTTAGTGTCATCAGTCTCAAGAACTTCTCTCGATACGGTTACACATACTTGAAAGAAATTGTTCTATGCAGAGCTGACTATAAAGAATACAGGATTTTGGAAGCCAACTTCAAAAATTTACATTTGAATGATTTTGAAGACATGTACCTACTTCATCTTCAAGGCAAGCTCAACCACCTATCTGGAGCTAACAAAGTTCATCTATTCAACGCAGTCAACATGTGTATTAGGAACATCGTCATCAGAAAACATGTGGAAGACTTGCACCTCGGTATTGAAAGTTATCAAACGAAGCTCAACCTTACATAACTGAGATGGGATGCTACTGATTTCTCTTCAAAGAAGATTACACCATTGTCTCCAAGACAAGGGCCATAATCTACAGGGATAGGAATAATCAGAAGAAGATGATGAGGGAATCTGAAGTGCACAAGTTTAGCGATGGCACGTTGACGAGAATTCTGGAAAAGCTGGATTTCATGGTCAAAGACTACATGTTATTCAAGTTTAATCCAGGCATGGAGAATAGAATTTGGATTGAGGATGATAAAAGGAGGAGTCAAGAGTTTATCAAGGTTATTAAGAGCATACTTAAGATAAGACGCATCTTCAGGAATCTTGAAAGCTTTGTGAGTGGAAGGTTAAGAGATATTGACTACAGACTTATCCAAAGAACAGAGTGATTTCATCATTTTGGTACTTAGGTCAATATTATCTTACATTGTATAATATATCTTGTACATACTATGTAGTGTATCTTTAGGTGTTATGTGTCGTCGTATAAATTTTTCATGAGTTTTTCGTTAAACTCAAAATCTTTTAAATTTTTTTATACCGGACACTAACACATACCCTCATCGTTTGAGGGGGAGCATTAATATGTTCCATTATCGGCTTTAAAAAATTGGCACATTTTTTCTCCTAGTTTTTCTAACATATTTGAATCATTTAATATCCAAAATATCAAAGGGTTTGAAATTTTTGATAAGGGGAGAAAAAGTTATTAAAATATGAAAACCTATAAAAATGTGATTTGTGGTCTCATAAGTGTGTACCCCATCCCTCATGTGTTAAAAAATTTCGTATATCGATGCATATGTTGAGGGGGAGCTTTTTCTAAAATGGTTTTAATGGCAAGGTGAACAGTACCAAAAGACCGACCATGCAGTTAATTTTATCGGAGTTATAAGGTTGGTAAGGTTAGGTATTCGTTCCTATTATCCTGCCAGAACCAAAGGGATCCACCCAGAGACAATCCACTAGTTAGTGTAGAAGTCCTTAGGTATGATTTAAAAAGGAGTAAAAGTGAGAATAAGGGAATAGTGTCAACTGAGATGGAGCTAGTACTGGAACAAACCCAACAAGGTACTAGTCATGAAGTGTCGGTAAGCACTAAAGGGGTTGAAGAATGAAAAATAATTGTAAGGATAAAGGGTGAAAAGAAAGAAGCCCTCCATACATTTAGTCAGAAACCGGGTCAATACATAATCTATCGAAAACATTAAGATGTTGTCTGATATTGAAGAAAGCCGTCATGGACCCAGTGATGCAATGCACAACCCTCCCTAGCCACTCAAGGTCTCTCAACAGACTATTGTTTCATTTCTCACAGAGATTCATGCATTTCTATTAACTTTCTCACTCCTAGTTAGTTAATATTGAAAAGGTGGCAGTTCGCTCCAGCCTCCGATCACTAAAACCAAAACGTACTATTAAGTCTAGAGCCAAGAGATCATCATAAATATCATTAGGACACTATTCTAGTATACTTATCTTTCACACACTATGAAAACAAGGATTATCCTAAGAGTACTACGCATTATCCTTGTGGTATTGCCAGAACATCCGAGTGATACATAAGTATTCATGGTGAAGATGGAAATCCTGTTTGAGCCAACATCAAACAAGCTCTTGGTAGGTGACTTGTGAGATCCTAAATGGATCAAACCTGTGACATTGGATATCGATTCGGTCCAGTTTATGAATTGACGGTTGATGGATTTTGATAAATGCTTAAAAACTCTCAATGTATTACAAAAACAATTTTGCAAGTGACACGTCGATTGATTTTCAAATCAATTTTCTCTTCAATATGTGAGACTTTGTCTAACTGGTTCACTCATACCATGTTTTCTGCTTTGAGACGCTCCGGTAATGAGAACGGCTAGTGCAACTGCGAAACCCTGTCAAGGAGATTCTTCGTAATTCTACATGATCACAGGCAGTATTTATACTGAATAACGGGGAACATTGGTTATTGCAACCATATTCGACAAAGTAACAAAGACACTTTTATCCATATCTGTTGATTATCACTAAGCTAAACCTGTAGGTATTCCCGATGGTAGCAGCTAGCGGCCGCAGACGAGTCAGATTCATAACCACATGATCATACTCGACCGATACATCCAAAGACATCATGAAAGCTCAAGTATATGTTTCAAAGCTTTTGCAACTCTGATATCATATGTCCTTCTTGAAGTGACCAAGTATTAAAGTTAAAAGAACTTCAAGAACAAAGAATAATCAAGCTTTCAAGATCAAGAAAGGTATGAGCATGTTGGTCCAGAAGTCACAAGATCATAAGATGGCGAAAGATCACAAGATGATGACTAGAGATTACGTTTGGCTAATGATCTCAAGAAAGCTCAAGATCACATTCAAAGACAAGTTTAAAGAAACAAGCTCAAGCTTAAAGATAAACGATCACTACATCAAAGTACTAGATATCAA
>BQNB010029188.1:0-55968 GCA_026074375.1 Tanacetum coccineum
AGACAACTATCCCGACAACTAGTAGCCTCCCCCAGAGCCCTACCAGTCTCATCAAGGTTAGTTCTGCACTCCTTCAGTTCTTGAGTCAATGATGCGTTTGCTTTCTTTAATTGCTTTAAAATCGTTTTATTTTCCTCAGTATCAAGAGTTAAATTTGCAATTAAATTAGCAAGCGCAGCACGCTCATCAACACATTCTGCAACCTGATTATCATTATTACATATATTTGATGAATCAGGAGTGACATTGCTATCATCCTTCTCCAAAACATATGTGTCATTAATGGATTCAGGTTGCTCAGAATGTCGTCTTTCATTTGCAAACACATTACTTTCATCATGATTTTGTACCTGTTCCAATGGCTGACCAGTAGAACTGGATTCTTCAGGTGAGACCTCCTGAATCTTTGCCATGTAGCTGTAATGTGCTTCCAATTCCTGTTCATCAATCTCTTCATCCATGTCCTCTAGCCAATCAGCTTGCTCAGCTTGCAGAGGAACACCTTGTTCAGCTTGTTTGCACATCATCATCTTTTCCTTGTGATACGCGTAGTCTTTAACCCGCTTTGGCTTCCTGCATTCCTTTGCATAGTGCCCATATCCCTTGCAGTTAAAGCACTGTATCCCAGTCTGTTGCACTACCTGACTGCCTACTGTTTCCCTAGCCCCAGCAACTGTCATTGTCCTTTGATTCCCAAACTGCCTTGACTGATTGTCATTGTTATACCTTGGTGTGGTATCTTCAGTCTTGTTCCTGGAGTTTGAAGAAGTTCGAAGGTTGTTGTTGGTAGGTTTGTAAAGCTTCTTGAAATACTTTGCAAGGAGTGCCAGATTCTTTTGCATGTCCTTATCCCTCTGAGCTTGTTCAGGATCACTGTCTTCTTCAGACACTGACTCAGATTGAGGTGTAACTGGTTTGGCGATCTCTTTGCCTTTGTGTCTGGTAGATGCACTAGGTCTTGTAGAAGATGATGTTGCATTAGATCTTTGAGGTTTTGGTGCTTGATAGTAATTATCTGAATATGGTTGAGCAGCCGCAAGAAGTGCTAATGGATTTGCACTTTTGGCTATTCTCTCAGCACGAATATCATTAACCTCCTTCTGAAACTGCTTCAGAATGTCAAAAAGTCTGTGGTATGAGATGGTGTCTATCTTTTCTGATTGCTTGACAAGCGTCACAAATCTTGACCATTCTGGTTGAAGTTGTTGAAGAAATTGAACATTCACTTGCATTATTGTAACTTCCAAGTTGTTCCTAGTCAATTCATTCATCAGTTTATAAAACCGTGAGTAATAAGACTCCATGGATTCTCCATCTCGAGAAGTAAACTTCCCAAATTCCCAGAACAGATTGGTCTTTACATCTTGTACGTTCAATGATTCCCCCTGCTGTAGCCTTTCAATGGCTATCCACATCTCATTCGCTGTGTGACACGCATCAACAGTGGAATAGATTTCATCTCCAATGCCAGTTAAAAGCAAGAAAATTGCTTCCTTTTCAGACAGAAAATGTTCTTTGTTCTCTGGAGTCATGTTCAATACTGTTTCAATTGCTGTATGTTGTTGAACTGCAGGACGACCTTCCGCTGCAGCAACAGCTTGAATTTGTACACTAGTTGGCACGTAGGGACCATCAAGTATGCATTTTTTCAGTCCCTCGCCATTATTTTTCGTGTCAATGTATCGTAGAAAACGTGATCTCCACTGTGAATATCTTCCTGGTCCAAGCATTGGTGGACGATCTTTCGAACCAGCTGCCATGATATTATTGTGCATTTGACTATCTGTTGAGGATGTACTGACTGGAGTAGACATGATGAATGAATGGTTATGAATTATGAAGTGTGAAAGTTGTTGGATCTTAAGTGGATGTGATGTGATTGAAGTTGTGGTCTTGTATGCAATTCACGTTCACGGGATTTTACACGTCTATGATTAAAACCGATAAGTGAATTAACGGGATTTTACAAAATCAATAGACAAACCGTGAATGAATAATCGATTGATGTTAATGTGTGTTTGTTGAATGATTAGTCCTTTTAAGTCCTTTGTTTGTTGTTTGATTTGATGTTTTGTTATGTTTAGACAATGATTAATAGATTCCCAAATTCGGTCAAATACCACCTGATGCGCGGATCGACCTAATTTTTTTGGGAAATTAGGTTTTCAAAACAAGGGTTTTCAATGGACAAAACGCAGTGTCTTTAGTCAAAACGCAATGAGACAAAATGCAACCTTGAGACAAAACGCAATGAGCAAAACGCAACCTTGAGACAAAACGCAATGAGCAAAACGCAACCTTGAGACAAAACGCAATGAGCAAAACGCAACCTTGAGACAAAACGCAAGCTGTCCTTGGCAAAACGCAATGAGCAAAACGCAACCTTGAGACAAAACGCAATGAGCAAAACGCAACCTTGAGACAAAACGCAAGATCTTCTAGGCAAAACGCAAGATTTGTTGCGATTTGGGCAGCATAACGTTGAGATTTACTTTGATAAAGGGTCTTTCAGTAGGCAAACGCAATGATGCAAAACGCTATAATGACCAAAACGAAGTGAGGAGCAACGAAATGACCAAAACGCAATGAACCCGAAACACCTTTCAGTTTTAGGACAAATTGGCAGCCAAGAAAAAATCTTCAAACTTTCTTGAAAGCTACGAAATGATGTTAAAACCACCTAGTAATGATGCAAGGGATAGATCTAAGCCCAAAAGTACAAATCTTTAACACTTTTAACCACAAACAAAGATCAAATCTTGATTTTTCTTGCTATTTTTTTTTTGAACAAAAAAAACAATAACAACCCACAAATTTTGATGATTTTGAACCCCAAATCAAACACGAATCCACCCTTGAAGCTCTGGTACCAATTGTAGGATCCCCTTTAACACATACACTTTATTTCATACACGGATCTAGATCAAGAAATATAGAAAGAGAGTGTGAGATGATTTCTTAGAGAGAGAAAGAAGAGAGAGAGAGTGAGATGGGAGAGAAAATAGAAAAGTGAAATGTTTATTATGAAATCAACTTCCTTTTCCTTGGTGGAAAAGATATATATATACCCTGACACTTAAAGTGACGTTCGAGATATTTGACTCGGACCCAGGCTCGGGTTTTGCTTGGGATTAAACACGAAACATATACAATATTAGATTAACTATCGAGCCCGATTCCCGATACTTTCCTATTACAACGTTAACTAATTGATTGACCGAGACTTAATTACATAATGAACGAACTTCATGTTCGACTCAATATTTTTAGGCTAACACACGACCAAGATAAAAGCTCAAGTCCATGTAACTCACATATGATGGATGCCTAAGAGTTTGGTTAACCATCATGGGTCACCCCGACACCATGCCCAACCTTAACCATCATATTAACACTTTACACTAGCTACATACAATTAACTCAGAATTGCAGAATTTTAGCGTCTCTTTACGTACTCAAAACCCTTACTTAATGACCTTCATAATTTATATCAAAAATCACCCATGTTCATTTATGAGTATATTAACTACCTTGGGATTCCCAAGATCCATTTACATGCACAAGTACTCCTAAGAAAGTTAAACTTCAAAACAGTCCTAATTCAGATCTGATTGCACACTAAAAAGTTTGGACCTATTAACCATACTTAGACAAACAATTAGAAGCTCTCCTTCTGGGGTTTCTTTATATACATATGGAACTTAACTAATGTAGAAGGTATAAGCTTAATTAAAATTTTAAGTATAGGTTTTACCCTCCTAAACATGACCTAAATCTGACCCGTATTTACTGTTTTGACAACTTTTTTTGTAACTAATGTTTAACCAACTTCCCGAACTCCAAATCAATCGAGGCTAGACTTTCTGAAAAGTAGACTCTTTGAACTACAATTTTGGCACTGGAAACATATCAAAATACATTTTTATCATCTAGATATCATCAGTTGAACACAGACCTAAATTTTGCTCAACCCTAAATCAAGTTTTAACGCAAATCTAACCTAACCAATTGCATGAACATGACCCTAATCAAGCCCTAATCATTCTATCATCATTAAATATCATTAATATTCTGAATTTTATGAAAACCCTAGATCCATCATAAATTATGTTACATGAATATATAAATTAGATAGGATTAACATGCTTACCTTAAATGCTAGAACCTAAACAACGATTCTTGAGGTTTTCCTTGGATCAACAATGAAAATTAACTTCCTTTGGGTTTTGGGGCTGCATATGAACGACCAAAAGAGGGGAAGGGGAAGGGGATAATGGGCTAGGTTCATTGGTATTTATCTCTAGTGGGTCCTTATCCTTCTCTAAGCCTAATTTGATAAAAATTATAACTCCTAAACCCAATTCCTGACCAAAACCGATCGCCCCCTATTTAAATACATATATTTATATATATTTTTTAAAATTATTAATTAACTAATTTCCTTCATTACTTTAAGTTTTTATAAAACCTAAGCTAATTTGATCAAACTTTTTTACTTAAACGCTACTTACTAAACTTTCTAAATATAACTTTCATTTCACCAAACCACTTTCTATTTTTAGAAAGTTTGCTACAAACTTCTATATTTCACTCACTTAACTCATTTCCACATGGACAACACATTACTCCTTAAATGCTTAACATTCTCATCATAACTATGGACGTCGCTTGCATTATGTGCAATACGCCATTCCTTTCCATTATCACTAAACGTGAACAAATGGAATACTCATTACCAAACACAAACACACTCAAAAGGAGATGCCCATACACCTCAAAATGATATTAAGCACATTACTTAACCCATTTAGCACACATAAAATCACATAGCACAACACCTAAATACATAAAACGAACTCTTATCCATTTCTAAAGGTATAAACTAACCCGCTCAAATCACGCTTGTCATAGTGGATACATCTTCTCAACCAATAGATAATATGGTATGGTCTGCACTGTTACACAATGAACTCCACAAGAATAAAAAAGCTTCCAATTTAGCACTTTAACTAATCCTTGTTGATTCTTTCATATACTACTTCAACATGATGTTCAAACATGGTCTTTAAATTAAGATGTAAGAAAGTATCCATGTAATTAACTGGCTTTGTCTTCTTAAATCTAGCTTTGACTATTCTTCAAAGAACTTCCAATTCTTCTCTATCAAAGTTCTTAAGCATTTTACTAAAAGTATGATACATCTGAGTCTTACCATCTGCTCTGATAATCTGAAAGAAATTTTCTTACCTTCTTGATAGATCTTGTAGTCAACAATTGGAATTTTGATAGACAAGGGTGTATCATCAATAGTTACATCATCTCCATCATCTGGAACAATCTTAAAGCATTGTTTAAGTTCTTCTTTCTCTTTATCATCATCCATCTTTTGCTTCTTGGTAGACTCTTGTTGAAGATCCTCCCCTGCTCTCTTAGAACTTCCTTCTGCTCTAGTCTCACTGCCTTCTACTCTATCTTTACTTCCTTTCACCACTTCAGAATCCATAGGTACAAATGAGGCTATCCAACTCATGGTCTTGTTAAAAGCCTTCTGAACTTCATCAAAGCTTTTGTTCTTCAAATGATTGTGAGTGAATCCAGCCATGTTTTTCAGATAAGTACACATTTGATTCCTTTTTTGAGCTTTGGTTAGTGGTTTTCTTCTCTGCTCTAATTCTTGCAAAAAAAGCTTCTTCCTTTTATCCATGAGCTCTACAAACATCTTTGACTTTTCTTCAATGGTCAACTCTTCATGCTCTTGTGCCTGTATTCTTGCAGCTAGCTCATAATCAACATCCATCATAGCTTGAACATTATCCCATTCAGCAATGTTTGCATCTTCTTCTCTTTCTCTTGCCAGTCTTTCCTCTTCTTCTAGTTTAGCTTGCATCTGAGCTTGCAATCTTTACGCAATTTCCTTTTCAAACTTGATCTAGTCCTTTTTCTTTAATGCTTTTTTGGTTTAAACCATCTTACCTTTTCCTTTGTCTTTAGGGTCATGTTGTTAAGGTGGTATTGTTGGTCTTGTAGCAGTCTTACTTGGTTCTTTCATAACCACTCCTCTTGCCTTTGATTTCTCACTCCTCATCTTCATAAGAGTCTGAGCAATTGTAAGATCTTCATCTTTAAAAATAGTTGTTGTTGTTGTTGTTAGAGGAGTAATTGGGTTTCTATGCAGGTAGTTGTATATTACACTGACAGTAGTTGATAGCGTTCAGCAATGTCCAACAGATACACCAGCAGTAGTAAACTAGTGCATAGCAGTTATTAACTTCATATGAGTTAGGTGGGAAACCTAAATTCTCCTTCTTCAACTGCCATATTTGTTAGCATCAGAAAATTGGTTCATATCTTCATCCATCTTAGCATCAAACTTCATCAAAATCTTTGTCTTTAACGATAAAACTTGTTTCCCTGTTTAAATTCCCCCCTGTTTGGATGCATCCCTCCTCACCTAAAACTTTATTCTTCTTAGTGTACCAATCTTAAATAAATTCAATCCTTGGAGACTTTTGACTTCCTTTTCCTTTCCATCTTTTTGACTCTCCTCTTCAAACTAGCAATCTCATTTGCTTGAGTAGTCTTTGTTGTCTCTAAGTTAAGAACCCTATCAGATAGTTTTGTACAAAGTTCCATTAATTCTTTAAGTTTTAGTCTGTCCTCCCCACTTCCAAGTATGTTAACTCTTAAGAGAGGTGGGTCATTAGACTGTTTAGATGCAGTCTCAAACCTAGTTTGATCTTCTGCATCCCCCAATATGATATCTTGGCACCTGGGACCACTACCTGAACCAATTTCCTGAGGACTTGGCTCATTAAGTGTTGCCATGGATTGGGTCCTATTTATGTTACCACTATCTTGCTCTGCTTCTAAGCTAGAAGTAGTAGTGGCAACCCTTTTCATTATGTCTTCCCTCTCCTAAGTGACAGTCTCATCTGTAACAAGGGGAATAGGTCCACTAGACTGAGATATCTCAGTAGCCCTTTTGGCTTTCCTAGGTCTGTAAGTCTTTTTGGGTTGAGATGATGATGAAACAGTGATTGGTTCTTCATTAGAGGGTTGAACAGATGTGGATGTATGTTGGGGATCAGTAGATTGTCCTGACCCTTCACATATATCTGCTTGTTGTGCCAGCATAGATGAAAACAATAGTGTTACAGTCCCTGAAAAATCTTTTCCTTGCCTTCTCATGTTTGCAAAATTCTTTTTAGTATGAGAAGGTGTATCATAAACAACATTAACTTCTGAAAGATGTTCAATTTGTTTGTTCAAAAACAGTTGTAAAAACCTTAGATACATTAAAACTTTTTAGAACTATCCAAGTTCCTCTTTATACCATCAAAAATCAATTTAGAAAAATAGCCAAACATATAACTGCAGATGCAAAATTAGTACCAAATTCATTCCAAAAGCAGTTGATTTTAAACTTAAACTTGTAAGATGGTTTGTATAGACACTTCCATCCATTGAGCGGAAAAGTTAGGTTCTATTAAAAGTAGTCTTTCTCAGAAAGCTTTTATATCCACAAATAGAAGGTTTTCAAAAAATTTTTAGTGTTTAGTTACACAAGCCATACCATCCTCATCATCAAAATGAAGATCTCTCCTCACAGTTGATTCTGATTTACTTTGTCTTCCTTACCTTGGCATAATCTGTGTTTCATTATTTGATTGTTTTGGTCTCAGGCTGTTAGACTCTAAACTGTATTGGTTCAATACAAGAAGAAACATAAATAGTAGGACTAACTGTCAAGGCATACCTTATGGGGTTAGCATTCAGGAAGTCTACTATCTCAGCAAAATCAACATTCTCTGTCGATTTTTCCAAGTAAGCAACCATATTATGCGAGTTAGCAAAATTTAGGCCCGTCATTGATGTCGAATTTTTTTTAGAATCGGCAATGAAATTGAATTAGGGTTTGTGAATTGAGAGTATTAGAATGATTAAGAACGATTAAGATGTGATCGAATGCGCTTAAATAGGTAATAAAGGAAACCTATAAGCGAAGTATCCATTTTATAAACCAAAAATACCCTTAGTAGTTGTAACTCCAATGGTAACCTAGCAGTAGTAAGTTAGCCTAGCAGCACTAACTTTTGCCCAGCAGTACTAAGTAATGCCTAGCAGTACTAAGTAATGCCCAGCAGCATTAACTCTTGAGTTACCAGTTTTAACCCCAATTCCATCCTTAGCAGCTTTTGTATTCCATTCCAATCATCCTTTGTATATAATCCTTTGTATATTATCACAATTAACCTCCTCTCAATCAATACTTCAGAGGTTAAGAATTCTAATACTTGCAATCAGAGATTGAAATATGCTAACATCAAATGCTTTTGTGAGCAAATCTGCCAAACATTCTGATCAGTATGTGAATATTGATCATTGAATAGCTTCTTTCATTGGACATCTCTGATTGAAAGTGATGTCTTAATTCAATGTGCTTTGTTTTTTTTATAAAAAAACCAGGGTTCTTTATTATGATATTGTCTCTCATTATCAATATAGATTTTGTCTGCCTATAAAGTTATACCCATAATCACATTGATTTAGGATCCAACAGCAACTGTCCATGAATTGGAGCAGCTATATATACTCAGCTTTGTAGTTTGTGGAATTAGCAACCACAGTTTGGCTTCTGCATTGCCTGAAATCAATTCTGCACCTAGGAATTTGACAAACCTCCTGTTGTAGACTTCCTATCCAAGCTTGCTCCTACATAGTCACTGTCAGTAAATGCTACCAAATCAAAAGGTGAATCCTTAGGATACCAAAGGCCTAATTTAGACTGACCTTTTAAGTATCTAAAGATCCTTTTCACAACATGAATATGTGAAATTTTAGGATTGACTTAGAATCTTGTACAAGCACATACTACAAACATAATATTAGGCCTTGAAGAAGTTGGATACATCAATGATCCAATCATGGATCTATACAAGATGTTAATCTTACTCTTCACCAATCGGTATCATTGAGCAAAGGTTTGGTGTTTCCATGGTGTGGTGCGTTTTGACCTCATAAAGTAAATTACTTTAAAATCTCAGTTACATACTTATCTTGGCTTAGAAAAATCCCATCTTCCTTCTGTTTCACTTGCAGTCCTAGGAAGAATGTGAGTTCACCCATAGAGCTCATTTGAAATTTCTTATGCATCATATTCTTAAATTCAGTGCATAATGACTTTTTTGTAGAGCCAAAAATGATATCATCTACATACACTTGAACTAACAGAATATCACCCTAATCCTTCTGATTAAAACACAAGTCTTGTTATCTTTCCTCTTTGGATACCCATTGTCTAACAAAATAAGTTGACAAAGGTTTCATACGCAAGCTCTAAGAGCTTGTGCTAAGCTAAGTGCCTTTTCTACTTTGTATACTCTATCAGGGAAGTCTGGATCTTCAAATCCTGGTGGTTAACAATCATAGACTTCCTCTTCAATCTTACCATAAAGAAAAGCACTCTTCACATCCATCTGGTACACCACAAAGTCTTTATATAAGGCATAGTCTATAACCTGATTGCTTCAATTCTGGCAACAGGAGCAAAAACCTCATCATGATCAATTCCTTCTTCTTTTGTGTACCCTTGTGCAACCAATCTTGCTTTATTCTTAATCATAATACCTTTTTCATCCTTCTTGTTCCTGTACACCCATTTTGTACCAATGGACCTTTTGCCATATGGTAAATCCACCAAGGTCCAAACCTATTGTAACTTGAACGGTAGAAGCTCATCTTGCATAGCTTCTATCTAGCTTAGATCTTTTAATGCTTGGATTACCTTCTTGGGCTTTGCTTGTGATAAGAAACATGCAAACAAACAATTTTGAAAGTCTTTATGGTTGGTCCTCTGCTGTACTAAACTAAACATAGCATGTTCAGTCACACTCTTTGTTATCCTTCTGGTTTGAGGTGCTGAATGTATATCTCTAATGATTTGTTCAACTGGATGATCCTTGTGAATTCTCATAGTTGGAATAGGACTGACAGGGATATGTGTATCCAAATTAGTCATGTCAGCCTCTGCACCATCATCTTCAGCATTACTAAATCTGCCAATTTCTTCCAAATCAGGTATATTTGGATCATCAACACATTCATAGAATACATTCTCATCAACAGCATTATCCTCTATGTTAGCAGCATTCCAGTTTGGTCACTAACAGTATTATATATGTTACAGTGCTGTTAAACATTGCCTCCTTTTTTTTAATTAATTCTTTCACCCTCTTCACTTGGGTTACCACCTTCATCCCATGGATCTTTGGCATCCTTCTTTTCCTCCTCCCCTGATGGTTTGAATCCAACATCAGGAGAATTCTTTGGACTAGAAGAGAATGGTGGATCTTGAGTTCATAATGGTAGCAGTATGTAATCTTTGCCAGGTACTGTCTCTACTCTAACTTTACCTGCATTAGCACACGCTTTTGTACCTGCATTACCATTAGAAGATTCCTTCAAAAATGGCTTTTAAGTCTTAGGAATTTGATGTGCAGTCAGTGATAAGTGTAAAATACACATATCCGTTAACACCAAAAATGACCCTAAATGACCCAAAACAGACTAAAAATGGCAAAAATATACTTGTTTTTGTGTTTTGTGTGTGCAGGTACGGATAAGACAAATATCACAAGAAAACCATCAAAAACGGGCAAACACGAACACGAAAATTAGAAGAGCACAAAAGAAGCCAAGGATTCAAAGCCGAAGCCAAGAGAAGCCAAAGATTCAAAGCCAAAGCCAGAAAAAGTCAAGCTTCAGTCAAAGAAAGTCAAACCCTGGTCAAACAAAGTCAACCATAAAAAGACAAAAACCCAAAATTACCATTTAAGTCCCCTAAGTTCCAAAAATTACACAAATAGTCCCTTAAACCTTAAATGGGCCTTAAACCCTTAAAATCCTTACCCGGATACAAAGCCCATAACCAAAAGCCCAATACCCTAGCCCATTTACCTTTTATTAAACTACATGGACTTAAGTTGCCATTTCTAAAAGTTGTTTTACACTACAACTTTAAATAATCAACCACAAGGACTGAAAGTGAAAATACCCCAAACCTTCTACCTGATTTACCCCGTTTCAGTTATAAAATAGGCGCGAAACTCATTTTACTATTCATTCATCCCCTCCGATTCACCATCAGTCAAAAACAAAAGGCTTCTCAAAATTGAAGGGTACAAACGACTATTCAAGTAAAGTACAACATGACACTAGGGAGAAATATGTCAAATCATGAGCTCTTATTGGTACACTCAAGCTAGATGGCCACGTAGCTTGAAGAGAAAGCACAAGGAATGTGAAGTTTTGTACTTAATTCACTCAGAAAGAAAGCACAAAAGCATCACAACGGATTGCCACACTGGCAATCCGTGTGAGCTCAATTGTGATCCAACAACATAGAATCATGATCTAATCATTGGGAATAATCAAGGGTTGATTTTGACAGTTGCGTGAGGAGTGCTCAGGCCCCTAGAAGGTTCTCTTAGCAGCTATAAATAGCACACACTCTCACACACATTTGATGATTCTTTTCCTTTTTCTTATTTTTCACCTAGTTTAGTCTTTAGATTTTAAATAGCTTATTGTAATTTTCCTTTGAATTCAGTTGTAATCTCTTTCAAGTTATGTAATCACTCTTTTTAGTTAATGAAATATACTTTTTCTTATTAATCCTTAGTCATAAGCTCTCAATTTACATCATAGAATTTGTGAATGACTCATAAGCTAATAATAAGCTCATTTTTAGCTCTCACTAGTCTATAAGCTAGTGATTGAGCTTGTTTAATTCAGTCTTAATAAGTATTTAAATCATAAAATCAGTTAATTCTATTTACCTTTGCTTTTGGACTTATGAGCTTTTGGAAGGAGAGCCAGTTATGGAAGGGCTCTCAAGGACTTTTACTGGCTTATTTCTAATAAGCCAAAGCTGTAGAAAAGCTCTATGGGCATGTATGCTTCTGTTTAGCTGAAGCTTACTGTAAGTATTCTTTTATTCCCTTTTGTCTCTAAATTCTAGTTTAAATAGTAGATTATTTGCTTATTAGTCTTGTTACTTGCTTATCTTCTGCTTAATTTGTGCTTATTTCATCTATTTGTGCTTATTAGATACATTTGATTATCTGTTTTTACTTATTATAGAGTAAACCTTAGTTATATCAATTCTGTCATGAAACTATAAAAAAAACCAAAAAAGAAGAAGAAGTTAAGCATAGTGTTAAGATCTTTGATTATAGTTGTTAAAGTTGTTTAATCATGTTTGATAAGCTTTGTATAAGCTATTGGATGTCTGGTAATGAGACTTTGTTAAGTGGATTTCAATTTTAAGCTTCAATCAAATCTGTCAAGTAGTATAAAGGAGTGTTTGGTTTAACACTTTTTGACCTTAAAAAGACAAAGTGGCTAGTGTCCATTGCTTGAGATAGTTTAAGGATCATTTAAAATCAGCAGAGAAGTGATTTTTAGAAGTTAGTTTGAAAAATTGACAAGTTTAGTAGCTTATTTTGAATGGATTTTGCACCAGGGGAGGTCTCCTCTTTTCTTTAACTAGACTCAAATTTTGATTCCAAGCTCCTACAGCTTGGATATAGTTTGTTTAAACTTGTTTCAAACACACTCAATAGAGTGTATATTGCAGGTTATCTCTTAAGGATAACTGCACTTTTGTTTTTGCTCATAGTTAATTGCTCCAGCAGGATTAACCTTTGGTTAATACTGTTGGATTTTCAAATCAAGTTTAGGTTAGCTCAAATTAGATTTAGTTTTTAAAACTTTTCTAGCTTTTAGTCAACATATAGCTTAATATAGTTTAGGACTTGTTTTTCATTTTCTAGTATAATTACCTAGGTACAATTGCTTTTAAAGTTTTCAAAAATCCTTCAAAAAGCCAAAAAAAGTAGTTTCTGTCCTTAGCTTTTAATTTTTAATTTCTAGCTTTGAAATAGTTGTTTTTATAAGTTGAATCTATAGTCTATCGCTCTCGCACTGTTAATCTAGTTTTCAAAAGCTCAGGTTTATTAATAGCTTATAACTCATAATAACTTAACTTGATTTTGTGCCTTTAGCTTTTATTTCTGAGTTTGCAGGTTTAATCATTAATTTCAGATAGTGTAAAGAGTTTTCAGCTAAGTTTTCTTGTCATTATTAGATTAAGCACATCATCAGCTTCTCAGAACATCTTTTGTTTTCAAAAATGAGCTTATATTAAAGCTAGTGCAAGCTTTTAAGTGAAATTCAGCAAAAACAAGCTCAAAACCCCCTCTTTCTGTAACAGCTTTTTCATAAGCTGTTTTAGAGCTTATTAGTGAGTTTCAGTTTATGTTGTTTTTACAAAAAGTGCTCAAAAATAGGTTTTCTTTAAGTTTCAATCTTTAGTTTTTGTAAAAAAGTAAAAAACAAAAAGAAAAGAAAAGAAAAAATAGGGGTTTGCCAGACTTGAACCCACGACCTCCCTCTCACAACACACACGACTTAACACTTGTGCTACAATAGCTCATCCGTCTACTTCTCTTTCCATATTTTTATTATACACGTTTTCTTTTCTTTTTCCTAACATAAGCCGTAGCTTATTAAGCTTATTCTAGGGCTTATTCTTTAAGCTAGTAGGTAATTAGTATTTTTCACTTGTTCTTTGTTTTATTTAGAATTTTCCCTGAATTTTTCATAATTTTCTATTTAGTAGATTATTTTTAATCATTTTTCTTAGGTTTCAACTTTCGAAAATACATTAAAAATAGAAATAATTTTCAGAAAAATACAAAAAAATAGTTTTTAGCATTAGAATAAATACTTGTAGGTTTACATTCAGAAAAATCATTTTCAACACTTTTAGATTTTAATTTTCATTTTTGAGCTTTTATTTTTAATTTTAAAAATAGGATTTTAATTTTAAAAATAGTTTTCTGAGTTTTTATGTTATTTTAGACTTTTCTAAGTTTAAAAATCATTTTTCTTAATTTTTAGGACTTAATTTGCTATTTTCTAGAATTTAATTAGATTAAAATGGTTTTTTAATTCATAATAAATTCAAAAACAATCAAAGAAAAAATGTTTTTCTTTTTCTTAAAATTTTCTTTTGTCCTATTTTAGGTTTAGAAATTTAGTTTGCATTTTTAATTTTAGTGTATTTGCTTATTTGTCGTGTTTTAGTGTATTTGCTTAATTGTCGCGTTTTATTCATTTCCCGTTAATTGTTTAAGTGTTTAAATTGTTTATTTTAATTATTGCTTTTAATTAGTAGTTATAGATAATCAAAAATATATTTTCTCTCATTCTAATCAAAATCCGAATTAAAACGTGGTTTCTATTTCATAAGTCGTTGGGGAAACGACCCGGGTGATCATACTTCCCGGTTAAATATACGTATTATATATTATATATATCTTTTAAGAGTGAATTTTCCTTAGGGAATTTTCTTAATTGCTCTTGTGGTATTATATTATATATTTTATTAGTATATAAAATTACACATCAGTTTTTGGCGCCGCTGCCGGGGACTTGTGTTAAAGATTCCTTCGTTTTACGTTTGTTGATTTGGTTTGAAGATCCTTTCGTCCTCGAAAGTTTCATTTTTGTTAAATATTTCAAAAATTCAAAAAAAAATAAAATAAATAAAAAATATAAAAAATTGTCCTTAAAAAAATAAAATAAAATACACAAAGTTGGTAAACGAACACCAACATATAATACCTTCATATGAGGTATTATCATAAATAAGTTCCGGTGAACTTGAAAAGTTCCCAAATCGAACCAAAGATTCAAAAACTTGCCATTTGTGTCACTTACGAAATACGGCTCACCTTAAGAAGAAATTTTTAAGAGCTACCGTGAAGTAAGTTGATTATTTGGTTTTAAGTTGTCTTTCGTGTATCCGTTTAAAATTGATTGTAAAAAGAAAAAAATATATATAAATTCAAAAATCCAAAAAAATTAGTGTAATTTTTGTTTACTTTTTAATTTCTTTATTTTTAGTGCATGCGCACTCGATCTCAAGCTCGTAATCGAAATCGTCGACAACAACAATTAACAACGGTTATTGTTGAGGAACCCGAGATTCCAATGGCCGACAATCGTACCATGGCTCAGATGTTACAAGCTCCCATCGAGGGATACGAAGATGCAATTGTTGTACCAACGATAAATGCAAACAATTTTGAGCTCAAGCAAACTTACTTCAAAGTAATCAATTTACGGGTAAACAAGACCCTCATAATCATCTTCGATTTTTCAACAAGGTTACTTCTACGTTTAGACATCCCGAAGTTCCGAATACTTCGATTAAGCTTTTGCTTTTTCCTTTCTCTCTCGAAGGTGAAGCCCGGACTTGGCTAGATAAGGAACCACCTCGATCGATTCTAACGTGGGATGATCTTGTCTCGAAATTCATAAACCAATTCTTTCCACCTTCGAAAACAACTTACCTTCGAAATGAAATCACTACTTTCTTGCAAAAACCAAATGAAACTTTCAACGAAGCATGGGAACGTTTCAAAGGACTTCTTCGTCAATGTCCTCATCATGGTTTCTCGGAATTACATCAACTTGATACGTTCTACAATTCTTTGAATACCAATGATCAAGATGCTTTAGATTCCGCCGCGGGTGGAAATTTTCTAGATAAGATGCCTCGTGATGGTTTAGCCATTATTGAGAGTAAATCCAAGGTTCGTTATTCAAGAAGTCGTGCAATTGAACCAAGAGTGAGTACGAATGCTCCTCTTTCTACTTCTACACCTTCTAATTCTTTTGAATTTCAACAACTCGCCGCTTCTCTTGAAGATAAAATGGATATTCGAATGAGCCGATTAGAAAAGATGATTAGTGAAAAGAATGTTACGACTCCTGCTACCGTCAAAGCAGTCGAGGAAGTTTGTGTTACATGTGGTTCAAACCATAATTTCAACAATTGTCCGTTAACAAGGAATGAATTTCCCGTTTTTCATGATAACATTCATCAATTCCAACAAACCGCCGCCGTTGGCAACTTTGTTCAAAGAAATCCTCCTAATTTGGCAAATCAAATGAGACCACCCGGTTTTAATCAACCAAATGTTCAAAACAACCAAGGAAACCAAAGCCGATATCAAGGAAACAATTTCAATTCGAATCAAAACCGTGGAGGCAATTTCAACCAAAACCGTCAAAACAATCAAGGAGCCGTTTATCAAACCCCACCATACCAACCACCAACAAATCAACCTTTGGTTAATCAAGCTTTACCTCCCGTTTCACAAATTCAAGGTGTTTCTAAAACGGATTTTGAAAGTTATGCTAAGGCTAATGATGCGAACATGAATAATTTGCAAATGAAGTTAGACAATTTTCAAAGGAACCAAAATGATTTTCAAAGAGTTTACAATGATTCTCAAAAGAAGCAAGATGATTTTCAAAACATGATGCTAAGTTTTATGCAAAACTATCATACCAACCAAGCTTCAAGTTCAAGTTCGTTACCAAGCAATACCATTCCAAACCCTAGGAACGAAGCCAAGGCAATTACCACACGAAGTGGTGCCTCATATGATGGACCTCCAATTCCACCGCCGGTGGTGGAAAAGGAACCCGAGGTGACAAAGGATACGGAGCTACCTAGCACCGAAGACATCCAACCTCCTTTGGTCCAAGATCAAAACCAAGACAAAGAACCAATCAATGAGCCTCTCGTTACTCAAAAGACCAAGACTAGTTTGCCTTACCCTTCAAGACTTGCAAAAGAGAAAAGTAAACCAAGGTTCTCATACCAATTCCAGAGCAAGTATGGTGATTTTACAAAGAATTTCCAAGAATATCCTACGCTTCTATTAATATTCAAAGTAGAATCCGGAAAAACTATGAAACATTCATTCACAATCGCTTGATAGATTCGAAATAACACTACAACATTAACTGCTTTTTTTTTTGTCTGATGGATCAAAAAACTAAGATAACCAATGATGAATATCAACCAAGACTATCCAATTTCTTCAAGAGCTCCTTACTTTGATTCTAATGGTGGTGGTGATGGTGGTTTCAAGGGGTGTTTGGTTCCTTGGTTTGTCAAGCCACGAACACCAAAAATACCTCTCATAAGTTGTTTAAAACGAAAAAGGGATTTGTTTGTATGTATTTATTTTTGACTGATCAAAAGTGCTGTGAAGAAATTATGGGAACGAGATTAGGAGGGTAATTCTGTATTAGGCTTTTTTCGGGGGCTAAAAAGTGCGCCCCACTTACAAAAAGTGCGCCGCACTTAGTGAGTTAATGCACTTGGCATTTAATTGCATTTAATTCTCTTCAATTTTCGTCAGATGGAAAAGTGTGCCGTACTTTTTTACAAGTGTGCCGCACTTGGTGCAATTTCAGCTCTTGGACCAAAAATCAAAATTGTAGATAATTCTTTCCCGGACGCGTGGCCATCAGAATCGCGTCAAACGGAGTTCGTATGACCGAGTTATGACCAAAACAGTGAACAGGTGTCGGGATATCTTTATCTTCAGTAATTTCTTCGTTTAAGCTTCAAATCTTCGTGTAATCTTCCACGATACATACCTAGAACATATAATAGCAAATATACTTGATTAAGTACTGAAAGATCACGAGAAATGATCAAATAAATGCAAATAACGCCACCGAAAACATGTATAATTTAGGCGTTATCACTTATGAACGGGCATATTTTCTCGGATTGGGATAAAATGAGCACTCTTCGTTAATTGATCTACTATGACCCAAATCGCATCATGCTTCTTTGTCGTTCTTGGTAGTTTAGTCACAAAATCCATTGTAATCTTCTCTACTTCTAAACCGAAATCTCTAACGGTTGAATTTTCCCATACGGATTTTGATGTTCTACCCTTTACTTAAAAAACCCTTCAATCCATCAACACTCCACACTTTACAAATACCCTCTTCATACCCGTCCCCCCAAAATTACTTCTTCAAAATCTAGATTCCAAATATACCTCTCCCTTATAAAAACAATACAATTACAATATCTCAACATACCCCTATACACACAAATCCATATAAAAATGCGCTCATTGGCGCGCTTATAGAGTAGAGATAGTCCCACGGCCTAGTATCTCAGAGCACTATGACCACGTTGACTTGACACTATCCAATCTTACTCGAAAAAGAAGATGACTCTGTGTCATACTCTCTGAGAAAAGACCGCCCTCCCAAGCACTCTTATTCTCATCAACATACCACTACTACGTTACAACTAACTCACATCTTTCATCTTGTCATCACTAGCCACACACTCTCTACAAATGACCTGACACTAAATATACTGTCATGAACTTTTAAACTGTCCCCACAGAAGTGTATCCATCAGTCGACATGTCGACCCACACCATCCTGACATTCCCAGCACCGTATGTGTTCTACTAGATGAATCGTATCCTAAACCTAGACATCAAGACCTGTATCCTTCACCCGTGTGAACTGTCGCGCTTGCAGTGGAACAACATGTGTGTTCTATTGTTAATCTATGTGATGTTGTCACATGAGAATTTCAAACCTCAATACTCTACTCGGCCACATAATCTCTGACTACGAGCTAATCGCTCAACACTACTGTTCTTTGTATAGTACCTAATCAAGATCCTTGTAGACCTAAACAACTGTGTTCTCTCTCTATACAAGTGCATCAATAAGTCAGTCATTGTCATTCACTTTATTACCAAAACATAAAAAACACTTACTATATTTACCTCACAGAGCCACTGGCCCCCCTAACACTACCTCTCAATTGACTGCGTCTATGTATATCGTCCCCGCCCCTTGAATCATTGTGACAGTCCAGTACTTGAACAGTTTCTCTGTGCGCCTGAAGTGTAAAAGACATCTCACTCTAAATCATGTTGTTAACTGTGGACCTACTAAGCGTGCACCTACATGTCGTTCTAAGTACCCTACCTCTCTATGAATCACAGACCTGTGTCTACCTTTGTCTCATACATTTTGACGATGCGAGCTAAAAGAGTAGAGCATACATGAATAGACCCTTATGAAATCTCTACCAGTCGAAGTTGTACCTCATCATGAGAGCACACCCGCTAATCGCTGTACACACCAGAATCTACTACAACTCCTATACAACTATCCGACCAGATACACACTCCCCCTCCTCTCGCACACCTCATTTACATCACTATTTATCTCACTCGCTGACAAGTTCTAGTCAATCTAGATGTGTCAGTAGATCCTCTGATCTACAATCTCAATGTCCATAGTGTCTGCCTACTAATGTAAGAATTCTAGTTAGAGATTAATAGTACTCCTGAGTTGTCACATTCACCTATTGTGAGAGTTGCACTCCTCTCCCACAATAAATCAATATCATCCATGTCCTGTTAGACATGATAAGACTATTCGATAAATGACTCTACTACTCTCCCATCCTCACACTCCGATAGAATCTTAGCTGACCTGTTGAGTACGAGCTCCTGTTTGTCAATCTCAAATTGAATGTAAATGTGAATCCCGCACCGCACAGATGACTTGAAGATTAACGTCACCACTCTAAAGATTATTGTCTAGTGACCTCATGAAGTAAGAGATGCGTCGCCACTCTCTTAACCCTATACACACACATAATGTACAACCTTGTTTTATATAAAATAAAACATTTGAGACACGAACTTGATGATAGAATACACTAATATAAATTCAGACTCGCTCGTCAGATAGTCGTGTCATAGAGTGCATAATGCACAAGTTCACGCGCACCTCTAAATTGTCATACAAAACTCTCTATAACGTATCTTTACAAATACTAATTCCAATTAATTACTACGCATGCAATATTCCATCTCAGTAAAATCTCATTATCTCAATTGATAATTTTCACCACGCACTGCACGTCCAGTTGAATCCTCCGTGTAACGTTGTGTGTTAATAATGTAACAACGATACAATCACAAATTCAATAAACCCTTTACCACTGTGAATGTGTGCGTTCCAATGAGTGCTTTGCTATGTAGTTATGTTGTCGTTCTTAGCTCAAAAGTCAGACTTCATACACCAACTACTCCATAGTGTACATAAGTAATGCACAAAACTAAAAGACATCTGTAGTGCAATCAACGATATAATCCGTGTCCCTCTGTCTTAAATGCTTTTTATAGTTACAACGATACTCGTTTTATTATACTTCATAAGTGAGATATTCACTCCACATTGAATACCACTAGGCAATGTATCGCAGAATGTGTCATTATGAAACCATTCGCGTGTCTTCTTTTGTGTTAGACAAGCTGTGGCGTGATTAGATTGTGTACTTAGGATAACATCCGTTCGTTCACTCTAATATGTAGCAAGATATTGCTTATAGTATATATTTTTGAGAGTTCTCATTCTCTTGACAATATTGTGAAATATAGTTACAATATATATATTTATGTCGCTCTCGTGCAGAGTTACCATCTGCATTATTTTGTTGTTGTTTTGTGTGTCGAATAAGCTCTCTCGGATGCTGTCCCCGAGGTGGTCTTGTGATTAGCTGTACTAGGGCTCGACTAAGAGAGGCTTTATCAAGTAATTCTTATGCAGTTTGGTCCTTTAAGATCCTTCATTTCGGATTGTGTGACTCTGTAAGATCTAATATAGCTATACCTCGGAGGTATTCTCTAGTACGGCTTGTGAATCTACTGCGGGAGATTTAGTCTGGTGAGTTGAGATGGTGTGCAGTGTGTGTTGTCGGTGAAAGTGTGTGCGTGTTCGTGTCTCTGCTCTCACATTTCTAGGAGTTGAGTAAATTAGTCGAGGTCACTCAGTATTTCCGGGAACATACCCAATCTAATAGGCAAGATGGTTGATAACACACAGACCTGTGAAGAGCTTTGAGAGAGAGCTAGCAACTCTCTCTACTTGTCATAGCTATAATTGTGTATGTCCTATTATACCGTATAGTCGAATAGTCATCGGTTGCTTAACCAAATCTAGGCACAACTACATATTCTTAATCACTTATGCATTATTCCGTTGTGATCGATGACAGTTAACTCTTTGCCTGACGCTAGTCTCAGTCATGTTAACTAAAAATCACCTTGCGGATTCGCGCTCTCTACCGCCATATATAATTGTGATATAGATGACTCTCTGTACTCACTTACTAATTGGAGAGATTGTGTTCACAAAAGAGAATACGAGCTTATTGCGCGCTCGTATCGAACTAAGATGTTAGGTTGGACTCTCTGTCTTGTAGTATGTTATTGCACTAGATATCACAAAGATCACACACTCTTGTGTATAGGTGCAGTGATTAAGTATCTCAGTGTTAATAGACTCTCTATGTGAGCGTGTATTTGAGCTCGGATGCTTGATATTTGTTCTGTGTCCAATAAAGGCATTGACTCGTTTTGATGCGCTTTTAGATTTGTATTGTGCTCTGTACGGCCTCTCATTCAGCATATACACTGTTATGGTGAGTGCGTAACGGACAGAGAGCTTTGTAATTGTGATCGCGTGGCTTCTCTTAGATATACATCGTCAAAGGGAGAGTGATGGTCTGAGACACCTATTTAGATATTCGCAAAGAGTGGTAGTTCTGTCACTATAAATTTAGTAGAGTGCTGGAGAGAAGTATGAGATCTACGGACGTGATGCATCCTGAATGTGTTTCATCTGACTCATATTAATTGTGTTGTTCGAGTAGTGTTAGTCTGATAATTACCAAGAATTCTACATGTAGTATCTCTGTGTCTCAATGTTAAGTCGGAACTGTGCAAACGACCTGAGTGGTTTGTTGTGTTTTTCGACTATTTAGATACTCGTGTTTCGCACTCGTAATTAGTAGACATTATCAAGGGGAAGTAGTCTATGTGTGTGAGTTGTGTGAGGCACACTTACCCCCGTTCTCCATATCCTCGTTCTGTGCATAATCGCAATAATGTCGTAGACTGTTTCTAACGCAGGAGATGTGTGTCAGTGTCCTCAAAAAATGTTCCAATGTGTTGCCGTAAGGTCGTGTGAGCGCGGCGCTCGTTGTCGCGATAGTGAATCCAAGAAGTACGCAGCTCTATACCCTTTGTGATTGTTGGCATAATTAGATGTATAAGGAGGTTATTTGATAGATCTCTTGTCGTGTTTCTTGGCGCGCGAGTTTGTACTTAGATTCTGCCAATGATGGTTTGTGAAATAGTGCAATTGTGATGTTTAGTGCACTAGTCTCTACGCATCTCGTCTCGCGCGCCTAAAGGTGTTAATGAGCGTCAGCTGATCAAGTGTCGTGCTTATGATCGTATGGAGAGAATATTGTTGTAGATCAACTTGTTGAATGTGCAAATGAAGATCGCTAGTAAGCGCGCGGTAACAGTCGCGGCGGGTTAGTGTGTAGAGATGCGTGTCTCGATTCTAAACATAACCATGAGCATATTTACACAGACCGCTTGTCCTAGAGTGTGTACATAATAGGCGTGGATTAGGCTTCTTAGTATCTCGATCTCTAAATTCGAGCTTCCTCTTGGTCTCTTTTGCCTCTTTATTCTTCTTCCTTAGCAAATCCGCCTGTCTCACCCGAGCTCTACTCAAAAGATCATCTAGTGTAGTACATTTAAAAGGAGAGATTACCTCTCGGATGTCATCACATAACATCCTCTATAATCTTTCGACTTTGATCTTCTCATTTCTATGATATTCGAGACAATAGGAAATTCAATTCACTTTGAACTTCTTCACCCACATAAATTTCTTCACAGTTGTGGAAAAACTAAAAGGTGGGGATTGAAACAGTTGTTCCAATTAAAATTTCGATTTCAAACTAGTTAGTCAATTATTTGAGGATTTATTAGATCTACAGATGATAAACATATAAACTATATTTTTAGCGAGATATGTAAGACATAATAATAAAGGATATGGCACAAGTATCTATAGTGGTTCGGCTACAAGGTCTCATTCCTTGCCCTACTCCACTCCTCGAGTCATCTACTCGAGAGTTCGAATTTACTAGAACCAAAATACTTCTGCAGCGGCAGAGAAGCCTCAACGCTTGCTTACACCTTTATCCGATCACTAATGCTAAATACATGTTCTAACTCGGATGAATACAATCTTACATTTTGCTTTACCCCTTTATAAGGTTACTAAGCAAAATACCGTGTCCTAATATGAAAGAACAAACCCCACAATGCTTACCCTCTACTAGGTGCTAAGCAATACATCAAGATCTAACAAAGGTAGATCCATCCGTGTATGGACTATCTAATACGATACATTGTGTCCTATTCACTAAATACTCTTGACAAAATACAACACTTGATTAGATTGATTATGATGATGAATGATGCTTTGAGATCAGTAGGTAGATCTTCTAGGAATGAGAGATGCATACTTCAAGTGAACCTTGATGCTCGATCTCGTATGCAAAAGTCGGCAAAACTTCTCCTATTAAGAATTTCACCAAAACTCTAAAATGAAAAGAAACATGATCTAAGATCAGATGTTAGCTAGATATGAAAGGGAAAAAACTATATGAATGAATAACTAAAACAAGAGAAATGGCTTGGTATTTATAGGCCTGAATTTTACTGTAGCATGGTTCTGCCGGTTCCATTGAATGTTGGAACCGGCCAGTGCAATTCAACAGAACCGGCTAACACTATAGCTCGGTTCTTAACGGTTCCACCCACCAGATGGAACCGGCTAGTGCAACTAGAAGGACCTGGCTAGTCTGACACAAAATCCGAATTTAGATTGTAAAAAATCTTTTCTAGATTTGTTGTGATGTCATGCATGATGTATTGACACTTAATTTGTTCCTTTTATAAAAACCACTTATTTCACAGGAACGGAAATACTTTGTTAAAGTAAATTTATAATGCATACATTTTTATTAAAAAATGATATATTTATATGTGTCTTTGATAAGAGGACAATGTTGTAAAAATAGTGTGAGATTAAAAGACAAGTTAATAATCAGTATAGTTAGAAACTATTGGGTTTAAAATAATAAATTTATTTTCTACTTCGATTGATTTTATGTTTTGTGATCGACAAAAACATTAGATAGCTCGTAAAATATTAAATAAACGCTTTTACGATTTCTTTGTTTAACAATCTCCCCTTTTTTTGTTGATGACAAACATAAACATATTGGAAAGTAACTATGAAAATTTCCATAGTTTAAATTCGGATGTTTGATCCTTCTTCCCCTTTTTGTCGAAACAAAAAGATCGTCGAAGAAAAACTAACCAAAGAAAAAAATGCAATGCAATGTAATAAGTATGAGTAGGATCGAAGAGAGCGGAACCATGGTTGATTCGTAAAGAATCAAATGCATAATGATAGATGTTAGAAAAGGCTGACAAAAGTGGGAACTAAAGTGGATTCACGGAGAATCAAAACCAATGCTCCCCCTTGATGAATGCTCCCCCTAAATGGGATCGTCAAGGAATCCAAATGAATTGAGAAAGCTACAAGGAGACATGTTATAAATGCATAGTAATGTAAAGATAATTGTGCTCCCCCTACAAAGGAAGAAACGTATGTAATAGTACTATTTGAGAATTACAGGAATGAAAAAGAAAAGAGAGAGAGAATGCTATTCTGAGCTGTCGGTTCCATCCAGTTCCATTCATAAAAGGAACTGGCTTCCAAAAGTGAAGGGAACCGGCTGACCTGCAGAAAAGTCAGCTTGACCCAATTCTGACGAGAAGCAATTTATTCAAATAATGCATTATATATATGCCAAACGGTATGCTAATAGATTTGCCAAGAGATTAAGTATACATATAACAACAAGAATATTTCAATCATGAAGTAAAAATACATTGATCTAGATCAATAAAAATAAAATCATGATGAAATTCTAACTAGACTAATTTTCCAAAGCCTAAGGTCATATGAGCTTGCAATCACCATCTTATGGTTTTTGGTTAAAGAGATGGTTAAGGAGTTCAAGGATATGGTTCAACATAATCCTCATTTTATTTTGGAGATTGTAGATGAGTATTTTAGTGCGTTGACAGTGGGGACATGAGTGTTCTTGATGTTGGGGAAGAGAAGGACCTTCCATCCATAGGGATTGGTCAAGAGGGACAAAAGTGCTTGATGGTGGTAGTGATGGTCTAAAGGGTGGAATTGTGATTGTAGAGGTGGTGTTGTAGTGGAATGGTGGTGGCATTTGCAAGGAAGTGATAGAGGTGGGAGGAATAAGGTTATTTTGCACATTTTGTGCATTTTGGATTGCTTCTTCAAGGTAGTGTGAGAGGTTGTGGAGTTCACTAAGTTCTTCAAGAACTTGATCCCTACTCATGAGTGGCTCGGGTGAGCACTTAACCTACTTCTAGATAGATTGATTGGAGGGAAGGATGGTTCAAAGTCCATAGGTGTTTGTTGAGGGGGTGTTTGGGAGAAGCATTAAGAGGATGGTGGAGGTGGTGGATTAGAGCTCCTAGGAGGTAAATCTTCCAAAGATGTCAAGTAAGGATGTGGTCCAAATGGTGAACTTGGAGGAGTCGATAAAACAAGAGCTCTTGGAGCTAATGGTGATACATCAATCCCTTGAGTTGATATTGCTTGGCTAGTTATTTGTGATGGGATGGTAAGTGTAAGGGTGGTATTAAGTGTGGTGGAAACATTGTTTTGTGGAATGGGCGAGGATTCATTTGATGAAATGTTAATTACATCGGTTTCTAGGCATTTTCCTTAGAGGGTTTTTGGTGGAAGAGTTTACACTTGAAGCCATTTGAGAGAGTGATCAAGAGGAGGCTAGGGTTGGTTATTCTCAGGTTTTGATGAGTCAAGATGGTGGTAACAAGCTCAAACTAAGGTCTTGATTTATATTCAAAAGCCATGCAAAGCATTTAATGATAAAACCACTAACTTTTCTCTAAACTTAATCATTAGAACCATTTTTAGTCAAACAAGAAAAAAACCAGGTATTGGGTTATCTTAAGACAAGTCCAACTAACCTATTTTTGAAATTGGATTAAAAAGCTGGTACCCCAACATGAGCAAAAACCTTCTGTAGAATCGACGAGGGCTATTCCATCAGTTCAATGGAACCGGCCATGCTACATAAGGAACCGGCTGCAGCAGCCTTGGTTCCTAAATTTCCAAAACCTCTAGTAGTGATCTAAATGCATTCCTAATCCTGATTATCCTTCTTATCACTGATCAAAATCATACACTAGATAATCCTAAGAGCTTATATGAGAAGAACAAGGCTTAAATCCTACTAAATTCTACTATACCAAACGCTCCTTAATCAATCAAAGATCACACAACATAAGGGATCATTGTTGGTCCTAATGATTGTGTAAAACATGAATACTTGAAGAAATGAAGAACAAGTTTTACACAATACCCATTAGACAACTAATAACACAATTTGTACTTTTTCAATGTTTATGCGGAACACTATCCCGATTGAATGACAAATAAACTCTCATGAATCAAAGCTAAGCTTATACTTCATGAGAGGATGATCCTATCAACTATAATACATTTGTATTATTTTGTGTTTGTTTAGAATCGATGTCTACTCTTGTTACAAACTTTTCTTATATATGAGATAAAAGTATAAGTAGCATGTGATGGTTGTTGAGATGTGTCATGCATGTCTCCCTTTTTGGAAAAGCGACAACAATACTTTATTTATTGTAAATCACTTGTTTCTACCTTTATGGAAACTCTTATACTTGCTTGGTCCCTACTCATATTTGTTTGTTTCTTTCAGGGACATAGATATTTAGAGTCATTGAGATATTTGTCAAATCTCAAAGACTCTCATGTTGCTTGTAGCTCATGTACTTTATTCATTGACACCGCATCAAAGTGTTTCTTCAGTTGGTCTTTGACGTCCCTGAGGCTTGTCATTCTTGATTGAGATTTTTACAACACTCACTGATTTCTTTATCGGTGCTATTTTATGTTCAAATATTCTCAGGGACAATTAGGACAATTTTGTCCTAACAATCTCCCCTATTTGAATATAAAAATAGCCTAAGTTAATTAGTAGTAAGTGAGCATAACGGCTTCTTCTTACGTACTGAGTTACAACAACAAATAGAAAAAGAATAAATTTTGATCCCATGTTGTTGATGTTGTTGAGCTTTGTTCAGACTTGATGTTTAGAGACTATAAACTCTCAGATGCTTTTTCAACCAAAACTCTTTAGCCACTCCCTGATGTATATATGCACAATGATGTATATTATGCCTTTTGCAAAATATAACATGCATATGATGTACATATAGTTGTACATATTAAAGCATTTTAGTGGATAAGGTTCAGTGCTCAAGTTCACATTTAGTAATTGGTTCAGGTTGACTTGGGACCTCTGGGGTTCATAAATAGTCCCTGTGGTCGTTTAAGGGGTCAATTTTTTCAGGTTTCACAGCTAGTGGTTTCAAAAGGCGAGTTTCAATGATCCATCCCTTTAGGGATTCGTTAGGTTCATCGAGTCCTCGGCTTTAGGGACTTGATGGTTTTAGGGACACCAAGATGTTTTCATAGATTCCTCAGGTTTAGTGTCCATATTTAGGGACTCAGGTACAGGGTCACCACGAGTTCATGGACGGGTTTCAGAGTCACACTTTATTTCAGAGACTCTCAGGTTTAGGGTCACTTTAGTTTTCATAACTCTTATCAGGTACATTGACTGTGTTCAGTATTTCAAAGACTTGAACTATTCAGTCATATGGAGTTTTTCAAGCACATGACTATTCAGAGACCCCCTCAGGTTCAGGGACTCAGTGTTCTTCAGGTTCACGGACTTGGTGACTAGTTTTAGGGACTCGGTGGTCCTCACTGTCGTGCCCTCCTTAAGTTCACCCGTATTCCCTAAGTCAAATATCATTCGACCCTCATTCAGGGACTCGGCTTTCAGCGATGAGATCCCCTTGTTTTAATAACTTGATGTGAGATTATTCCATATACTCCTTTTTTTTTAACATTAGTATTTCCATATACTCTTATACCCACTTTAACATCCTATAACCACTGAAGCACGATCTGATGAATATATCATACCTATTTCAGGCTAAGCCTGAAAGAAAACAATCCCTGAATCTCATCATTCGCTGATATCTATCAACTTCTCATACTACTGAATAACACCCATCTTTGTCTTTATCACTCCCTGAGCTATTCTTTCAGCAACATCAATTATCAGCCTCTGAGTGACTTCGTTTGAGCTCAGCCAAGACCCATTTCATACCCACTGATCTTAAACATTCACTGATAATTTTAATCAGTTTCACCTTTCAAACCAATCATCATACGCCCTGATTATCGTCTTCGTGGTTCAGCCTAAGGCTTAAAGACTCATTTAATCTCAGCTCCATCACTCACACTTCCTGATTCGATCGCCCCATACATCGTATACGGAACTTATCTTTTTTATCAGTCTCCTCATACGGAAAAGATAGACAACATTGGCTTGTTACATTTCATATCATAAATTTACTGATATAAAATTTTGCATCAGTTTCCTTTAAACTAAACAAGCACAAACACTATCTTGAAATCTTTTAATCTCATCCACCCTAAACACCTTTTCATTCAGTTTCTCTAAAACTCGAAACCCCAACACCAATGCAACCCTAATAAAAAACATCAGCACTATCTTATATGCTTCACATCAGTCTCCCCACAACAAAAGGAACAAACCAATAACATCCATTCTAGTTTCAGCGGCCCCTTACCAAATTCTTCATACACGTAATACACTTTTGTAAAAGGAATTTTTTTTGAATCGACGTCCACGGTTGTTTGGGATTTGTAATCGGTTTCGTGATATGCTTGGATCTGGGATACGATGTGTTTGTTCTTGACAAAATGGATTTCTGGTGATAGTATTAGATTGGGTGAGTATATGGGACGAATGGTGTATTTCTTGAACATGATATGATTTTGTTGTTGGTTGTGATTTGTTATGGTTTATGAGTGTTGTTGTAAATCTGAGTTATGATATTTTTGTGTGATTTTTAAATGAGATACGATTTGGGTTTTAATTGTGAATCGATCTGGGATATGATTTTTTTGTTGTGATATGTTTTTGTTCTTATCTTCAGGGAGTTGGGTTTTTGCAATTTTAGTCAAAAATAGGTGTACTCTCCCCTTCAAAAATTGCAACATAAGTAGGAAGTTTTACACTTTAGTTTTGACATGGCTCATATGTTATTAGTAGTCAATTCAAAAGGATCTGGATCATAAGAATAATCCATAGGCTATTGATACCACTTGTTGGTCCTAATGATTGTGTAAAACATGACTACTTGAAGAAATGAAGAACAAGTTTTTCACAATACACATTAAACAACTAATAACATAATGCGTACTTTTTCAATGTTTATAAATCTTATTATAAATGAATCAAAGATTTACAAAGGATAGTTACGAAACACTATCCCGATTGAATGAAAAAAAACTCTCATGAATCAAAGCTAAGCTTATACTTCATTCAAGGACGATCATATCAACTATAATACATTTATATTATTTTGTGTTTGTTTAGAATCGATGTCTACTCCTGTTATAAACTTTTCTTATATATGAGATAAAATTACAAGTAGCATGTGATGGTTGTTGAGATGTGTCATGCATGTCTCCCTTTTTGGAAAAGCAACAACAATACTTTATTTATTGTAAAGCACTTATTTCCACCTTTATGGAAACTTTTGTACTTGATTGGTCCCCACTCATATTTGTTTGTTTCTTTCAGGGAGATAGATAATGAGAGTCATTGAGATATTTGTCTAATCTCAAAGACTCTCATGTTGCTTGTAGCTCATGTACTTTATTCACTGACATCGCATCAGTGAGATAAAGTGTTTCTTTAGTTGGTCTTCGACATCCTTGAGGCTTGTCATTCTTGATTAAGCTTTTTACAACACTCACTGATTTCTTTATCAGTGTTATTTTATGTTCAAATATTCTCAGGGACAATTGGGACAATTTTAGCCCAACAATCATCCATAAAGATTAAACATTTTAGTCCACGACACAACAATTAAGTATCCAAACACACGTAGAGAGACAAGAGAATAAATTCATAAGATTACATGTACCAAATTGTTTAAAACAAACACACCCTTAGACACATGCTCACACCTTGTAGCACACCCTTACTTCTTCTTCCCAAGGTTGGAGAGAAAATGAGCAAAGCACTTGAGCAAACCCTTGGTTTGCTTGAATTCCATAGATTCACCTCCTTGAATGGGTGGAAGTTGATCAATGTAGACGATGGGATCAAGGGTGTAGTTGTCCACCGGATCAATTTCTTCATTTTGATGAGGAGTGGGAGATTGAGAGTCGGATGATTCCGTAGGAGTTTGAGGGTGAGGCCTTTTTCCGTCAGGCATTATCCTAAAGACTCGTCTCTCGGAGAGAGGAATCATGACGTGATGATGTGTTTCAAAAGCTTTAAATTTATATGACTGAAAATACCGGATAATTATAGGGAAACACACGGGTAAAAGTATAACTCACGTATGTAGTATAATCTTTTTAGCTAAGACCAGGTCGTTCCACAGGGATTAGAGTAGTGTTTAAATAATCAGAAAGAAAGTAGACTTTAACAATTTTGAGAATAACTTTATTTTTACCAATTAAAAAGTAGACTACTCAGTAGTTGGAAAAATAAAATAAAAATAATTTATAAAGTGTTGGAAATGATTTTGACATTACGGATGGGCATTAATTTATAAAGGCGATTTCTCGTCAAAAAACGTTTTTACAAATCAACTTGTTTTAACTTAAGACTTATATTTAGTTAACTAGACCAAATGTGTCACTCAAATTCTCCAGTTACTGTTATATCAAAGCTTATTTTGTTTATCAATTCACAAAAGTGGATTTCTCGGCACAGACGTTAAAGACCATAGACAAATCTTTAAAACCACATAGATCATACCGGGTCTTTCGACCTATACCGATATGATTATATAATCTAGGTTGATAAGCAAAAGTAGATAAGATAAGATATGACAGGGTTGCAATATAAGCTTAAGATTAAGACGATCAAGATCATACCAAACACTTATTCATTATCGTAACTTCACCGAGTAGTCATGAGAGATTTAGCCTCTCATGGCTAAGGAGTTCATAACAAAAGTACTCTTTACATTAATTTCTATTATTTCAATGACTAGGTAAGAAAACTTCTTCGTTCTTGATCGTTAGATCTTTCTCTTCAAGGGAAAAGGTGTTTCTAGGTGTTTGGTGAAAGGGGAAAGGTATGTGTGTGTGGAGTAGTGAGAAATGGTTGTGAGAGGAATGATTTGGATGAGAAAATTCGTCTCTATTTATAGGCAAGATTTGGTGAAAAGTGCGGCACACTTAGGAAAAAGTGCGGCGGACTTGGTGAGTTAATGCGGTAGCATTTAATGATTTTTACTGGAAGTGCGGCGCACTTAGTAAAATGTACGGCGCACTTGAGGAGTTAATGCACTTCTTTGACCGAGACTTTAATTCTTTGACTTTTGAAGGAAGTGCGGCGTACTTAGGCAAAGTGCGGCGGTCTTTGGCTTCAAAGGAAAATGCGGCGCACAATGTTATAAGTGTGGCGCACATTTTGAACTTTAGATAGAAATATTTTCTTTTCTTTGTATTCGCCTTCCAAAGTGTATAAATTCTTGAGCTTGGGTCTGTAGTGTCTTCAAGTGAACCTATAAGCAATTTAAGCTATTTAAGTATCAAAAGTTCATGAGAAATGATCAAATATACATAAATAACGCCAAAGAAACATGTATAATTTGGGCGTTATCAAATCCCTCCACACTTAGCTTATTGCTTGCCCTCAAGCAATGGAAGCAAAAAAATAAAATCATTTATCGTGACGTGGAGAAAAAATCCATTTTAGCATTAACAAGTGTTTACTAGTTTTATAATTTTTCAGGCATAGACATATAACAGAGCATCTCACACCTCTTCAACAAGAAAGATGCCAAAGCAAGATTGCTTAGATGGGTTTTACTTCTCCAAGAATTCGATTTTAAAGTAATTGATATGAAGGGGGATGAAGACACTATGCAGACAACACCCTATTCACGTCTAGAAAACACGTATGAGAATCGTTTTTTATACCTAAGGAGATTAAGAACCTTCCTCTATGAGACATTGAATACGGTGACTTCTCGTGATAACCAAAGTACTCCGTGGTTTGCCGATATAGCAAATTACCACGCGGGGAATTTTCTCATCAAAGGAATGTCAACTCAACAAAAGAAAAAGTTTTTCAAAGATGTAAAGCATTACTTTTGGGATGATCCCTATCTCTTTCGAATATGTGCGGATCAAATCATCCGTAGGTGTGTATTTGGCCAAGAAGCTCTTGAAATCCTCAAGGCTTGTCATGAAGGACCCACCGGGGGCCATCATAGTGCCAACATCACCGCTCGGAAAGTATTTGATGCCGGTTTCTTTTGGCCTACCATATATCAAGATGCTCATTCAATGATCAAATCTTGTGATGCATGTCAAAGACAAGGCAAAATTTCACATCGAGATGAGATGCCTCAAAATGCTATCCAAGTTTGTGAAATTTTCGATGTATGGGGCATTGATTTTATGGGACCTTTTCCGTCATCAAGGGGAAACAAATATATCCTTGTAGCCGTCGATTATCTTTCCAAATGGGTTGAAGCCAAGGCGCTCCCCACCAACGATGCTAGAGTAGTTGTCAAATTTTTGAAATCCCTTTTCTCCCGATTCGGTGCACCGAGAGCTATCATAAGCGATCGTGGGACCCATTTCTGTAACGACAAATTTGATAAAGTCATGTCTAAATATGGGGTCACACATCGTCTTTCTACCGCTTACCACCCTCAAACTAGTGGTCAAGTCGAGGTGACGAATCGTGGACTTAAAAGAATCTTAGAAAGAACGGTTGGCGAAAACCGTGCCTCGTGGTCCGACAAATTAGACGATGCGTTGTGGGCATTTCGAACCGCTTATAAGACTCCGATCGGATGCACGCCCTACAAGCTAGTTTATGGAAAATCATGTCACTTACCGGTTGAATTAGAACACAAGGCATATTGGGCTCTTAAGCATGCCAATTTCGATCTCAAGACCGCGAGTGATCATCGAAAGCTCCAACTTAACGAGCTTCGAGATCAAGCTTATGAGAATTCATTAAATCTAAAGGAGAGAAGACGAAGAAACTTCACGACTCTAAGATTAAAAATCGAATCTTCAATGTTGGTGATCAAGTTTTACTTTTCAACTCCCGATTAAAGATTTTCTCCGGTAAGCTTAAATCCCGTTAGTCCGGCCCTTTCACTATAACCGAAGTTTTTATTTTATTATATATTATATATACTTTAAGGTGTAGTTTAGCGCGATCAGTCTCAAACATTATTTTGGAGGGGATACACCACTATTGGTTATCCTGGATCTCCAAACTTTCCCTAAAGACAAATAAATTCAGGGATCGAGTCGAGCTTGCGACTCGGTGAACAAAAACAAGCCGCTTCGTGGGAGTCACCCCATGCTTATCCTTTTCTATTTTCTTTCTATTTTCTAACAATAATGTGTTGTGATGTGAGGAGGCTTGTACTCTTTCGGATTTTCGTTGTTTGTGCTTGTGATTTTTGTAGGATTGAATCAACAATTTTTGAAGCCTCTCGTGTTCGGTGTTGTGTCCCGGTTCACTCGAGCTTCCTATCCTTTGTTTGCAATTAGTTTGGGGAAATCCGATATCCTTTCATCTTATCGATTCACGTTTATCTTTGCATAATTAATAAACGGCTTAGATTTGCGTAGAGACCCGCCTTAAACATTGAGGACAATGTTTCGTTTTAGTTTGGGGAGGGAATCTATCGATTTGATGTTACCTACTTATTGTTTTGTTCTCACGTACCCCGTTTTCCCGCAAAAATAGCAAAAATTTCAAAATTTTTAAATTTTTAAGTTTTATTTGTAGAAAAATATAAAAAAATGATGAAAATAAATAAATAAGTGTTTAGACGAATGTAGGTTTTCCGTTGGTGAGAATAAGAAGTAATTTTTGACCCAATCGAACGTGTTGAGTTCTAGCTTTTTCCCTTAACAATTAATGATGATAGTTTGTGCTAGTCTCATGTAGACTTTAAACATGCTAGACTTGAAATCATTAGTAAATGAAGACTTGTGCTAATCTCAAGAAGATTTTAAATATGCCGAGTTGGATTTTATATAGGCTAAGTATTTGCGAATTTCTTTATTAGAGATTTTAAATTGCAAAGAATAAGAAATGATAGTGTTGATTACGAGTTAGGATGCTAAACAAAGTTTATTTAGAAAACTTAAAGGCTTATAAAAATAACTTGTGGTTTTTCTTCCCCGAAGTTCTTAAAATGATTAATCATATGTGTTCTCTTTAATTTTTACAAGTTAGAATTTTATCACTCTTAAAAGTCTAATCAACACATTTAGAGAAAAAGATTTATCGATGAAGTCGACATCATTTGTAAATAAGAATTTTGGTTCAAGTTTATACTTTGGTTTTCTAAAACGAAATTTTTTCTATTCGCAAAAATAATGCATGAAAAATGTTGCAAGAAAAAAATGATGATGAAAAAGAAAAAAAAATGTATAGTTGAAAGGATGCAAGTTATAAATCCTTAGTGTTAATAATAATATACAAACTTCATCGCAATAAAGTACATGGGCATTTGTTGGTTCGCTCCCGATGTGACATCGAAAAAAAGGGTGGAGGATATATATTTAGGATCAGTATCATAATAAGTACACGGACTCTTGTCGGAGGCGCGGCCGATGTGACGTCGAAAGAAAGTGATACCGATTTCTAGCCAAATATGTTAATAAATAATAAATAATAATGTTGGAAGTAAGAAAATTAATAGTAAAAGTTTCATTTTCTAAAAGCAAAGTATTCTTTTGAACTAAAATTTGCAAAAGTCTATAAGGCTTTTTCATCGGAAGTTCATGCGTCTCGATAATTATTCTATGGATGGGGTCTCAAAAACCTTAGCACTTACCCGATGAAGGTGGGATGCTAGAGAAGAAAGTCATTTCATGGGACAAGTGAACCAACGAGGTCTTAGCTAAGAAGGTTTTTGTTTGCTTTGAGTTGTGATCTTACTTTGTTATTAACATATTAGCCCAAAAGGCCCATGTGTAAAGCTTAGTTGGATTTCAACTATCTAAATATGTAGATTTAATGGTTTAAATTAATTAGAGCACACACACTTAAATATATGATATATGTCGGGAGGAAAAATTCACAAGTTGTAATTATAAGTAGTCTTAGCATCTTAGTTTGTACTTAACGGTGATCTTATTTTTAAGCTTAGTTTGGGAGAAGTGAAAAGTCAGGAATGATGAAAGTTATCTTTTTAGACACTTAATTGTGCTTTTTGTTTCATGATCCTAAAAGTTACCAAAAAGGGAATGAAAACAATACATTATGTCACACAAGAATAAGTTGTAGATAGGTAGTTTATTGAGAAAAAAATTATAAAAATAGAAAAATCTTTGAAAATGGGAAATAGGGGTGTTTTATAACTTGTGACTTAGAAATTCTCCCCACAAAAGACTTTACTACTTCTTAAAGGATTAGTTTGGGTAGGTTTCGAGGTATTTGGTTATAAGGCATATAATATTGCGTGAGGACACGCAATCGCTTAGTTTGGGGAATTTTGATATGTGTGAAAACACATATCCATTTTATATCAAAATAGACCCTAAAAAGACCAAAACTGTGCATAAAAGGCTTGTATATTGCTTGTTTTGTCTTTCTTATTGTGTAGGTACGGATAAAGCAAAAATCATAAGAAAACGGTTAAAACCGGGCAAAAATGAACACGGGAACGGAAGAGCACACAAAAAACCCGGGAGGAAGCTATCAAGGTCAAATAGTCAAGCTTAAGTCAAACTTGGTCAAAAAGTCAAATGGTTAACTTACTAAAAGACAAAACCCAAAGTTACCAATTCAGTCCTTCAAAATATCCAAACCCTAAATTTAACTAACGGTCGTTAGTTTAAAACCTAACAATTGTTAACTCTTTATAAAACCAAATCCTTCAACCCGTTACCCTTTACAGCCCATACCCAAATAACCATGGCCCATTTCTTTTCTTATAATCCAAGTCAACAAGCCCTTTAAGCTAGTCAAACCTCCCCTTTTCATTCCTTCAGTTAAAATTAAGCGGGAAAAGACGTTTACACTATTCATCGTCTTCTCAATTTTACCAAGGGGTTAAAATCATGGGGCTTTTATCAATTGAGGGATATAAAGGACAATTCAAGGGGCAAAGTACACATGGGCAGAGTTATACATCATTAAACGCACCCTATTGGCCAATCCCATGTGAAGAATGACACGTTGGAATGACAGAAGCACAAGAGGATGAATTTTTGTACTACTTACACTCAAAAAGGAAGCACAACAGACTAAGCCACGGATTGCCACGCTGGCAATCCGTGTGAGCCTATTTTTGATCCAACGGTCCAAGACCATTATCCAATCATTGAAGGAATCTAAGGGCCAAGGATGAGAGGAGCGTGTAACTGAAAAGAGGACTAGAAGCTTCAGCTGGATACTATAAATACCCACACTCTCATACACATTCAGGGAGATAGCTTAGTAGAAATTAGTTTATGTAAATTTTCATTTCCATTTCCATTTCCAATTGTACTCTTAAATTTCACTTAATGTAATCAAATTTTAGTTAATGAAAATCTTACTTAATCTCTTTTAAGTGTTTACTCTCAAATTTACTCTCTTACTGTCAATAAGCTCTCAATAAGCTCTAATGTTAGGCTACTGTTTCATAAGCTCACTTAAACTCATTTCAGCTCTCACAAGTCTCTAAGCTTGTGATTGAGTTTAATTAATCCTTTAATCCACTTAAACTATAAAAATCAACTTAATACTTTGATTATTGGACTCTTAAGCTTATGGAAGAAAAGCTAGCCATGGATGAGCTTCCAAGGATTTTACTAGCTTATCCATAAGGATAAGCTAGAGCTAGTAGATAAGCTCATTTGAGCCTTTTAGCCTTTGTTTAGCTAAGGCACTTGTAAGTCTCTTTTACTTTTATGTCTTTAGTTTTCTTAGAGTAGTTTTGTTTAAATTTGCTTATTAATTGCTTATTTGCTTATCTAGTGACTTATTTGTACTTATTTCAATCTATTTGTGCTTACTTGATTGATTGTTTTTAGCTTTTGTAGCTTAGATCATAGTTTCTTCATATCTGTCATAAAATCATATAAAAACCAAAAATAATAGTTAAGATAGTGTAGCTTATTGTTTATTGCTTATTATATGTTTAGGATTGCTAATTAGGTTTATTTTAAGCTATTTTACATCTGGTTGATAAAGATTGATCATTAAATCTCTTATTCATTAGCTAATATGAAATCTGTCAATGTTAAAGGGGTGTTTGGAATAGTGCAGTTTGACCTCATAAGTCAAAGTAACTTGGTAATTTTTCTTTGGTTAGTTTGATTTTCATATTTGATTAAGTATTAAGCAGGTTTGTAAGATTAGTTTAAGCTTAACAACATTTTAAGGCTTATTTATACTCTCCTGCACCAGGGGAGTTTGTTTTCAAAAAGCTAATAAGAGAATTTTGGATCCAAGCTCTTGTGAGCTTGGATTTTGTTTGTGTTGTGTTCAAACACTTTCAATTTGAGAGTGTAATGCATGTTTTACCTTTAATGTAACCTGCGAGTTGTTTTTGCCATTTCACCAAGTACATTAACAAGTTTAATAGCAGTTAAAACTGCCGTCCTTTTGATCAAATTTAGGATAGCTTAAGTTAGTTTTATTATAGGGTACATTAGCTTCCTAAAGTTTTTAATATCCTTAAAAAACCAAAAAACAGTAGGTAACTTGACTTAGCTTTTTAAAATTTTGATTTTTATCTTTTTAAAGATCACGTTTTTTGGCTGATAATTATAGCGCCTTTAAGTAGTTGGATAGTTGTCATACTCTGCTTCTCTTATGCTTTATGTGCATTTAGGCTTAAATAGATTTTGAGTTTTTAGTAAGAATATTTCTAAGTTAGCCTCTTTAGATCATCTAATTTAGATAGCTTATAGTGTTTTTAGCTTAAGTAGCTTTTTCAAATTTAGATACTATACATCATTAGCTTTCTAGGATAGTTTTTGTTTTCAAATTTGAGCTTAAAATGAGTTGTGTGCAAGCTTATAAGTGAAAATTAGCTTTTTGGAGCTCAAAAGCTCACTTTCTGAGGCAGCAGCTTCATAAGTGTTGTTTGAGCTTTTATAATTGTGATTCAGCCTTATCTTTGGTATTTATTGTATAAAAGTGCTTTAAAAAGGTTTTCATTAACAATTTTGAGCTGTAAGATTTTTTATAAGAAAAAAGGAAGTGAAATGGGGTGAGCAAGGCCGCGAAACCCGACCTCAAACCTCACCCTTTTATAAACAACACCACACTCTCTTCCGCTATGAGTCCCCAGTGAGTCTTTTTTATAAGATCTTTTGCTTAATTAATTCTTTGTATATTCTTTTATTGACCCTATAAGCTTATTAATCTGTTTCAGTTTTTTCGGGGTCTTATTTGATAAGCTTTGATCTCGGGCTTATTTTTCCTAGGTTTTAATTTGTATAAGCTAATTTCTATATTTTTTCTAGAATTTTTATAGTTCGTTTAGTATTTTTAAGCATTTATTTTCAATAAAAACTTTAAAATCATAATAGTAAAAATAATAATCAAAAAATACTTTCTTTAGAAAATTTTTCTTTATCCTAAAGTTCATAGGAAAAATTAGGTTTGCTTTGTAGGGTCTTAATTGCTAAAATTTTGTTTTTTAAAAGAACGGGATTCGTTCCTGTTCTCGTTTTTTTTTCGTAATGTGTTTTAAACGCTACTTTTTTAAACTCGTTATTTTTTTTAGTTTTCTTTTAAACTTACTTTTTATTAAAATATATTCTATTTAATAAGAAAATTTTTAGTTAGGTTTATTTTTAGTAATTAAAGGGTTTTTCGACCTCAGTTTTAAAGAGTCCATTTTGCGTTTTTATTAAATTTTGGTTTTCTGTTATTTTGTCATTATTTTTAATGTGAGAAGTTGTTAATTTTCAATTTTTAAAAGTAAGTAATCAAATAACTTTGGGCTTCATTCATAATCATTGTCCGAACATCTAACGTGGTTTCAATTTCACAGGTCATTGGGGATAACGACCCAAGAATTATACTTCCCGGTTAATATACGTATTATATTATATTATATATATTTTGAAGAATTTCCTTTTCACCTTTGTCCTCAAGGGTAAATTGGTAATTTTCCATCGTATTATATATTTTATACTTTACGTATATAGAATTGTTATATCATGACCCATAAAAGTTAGGACGCAATGCCATACTTGTTTCATCAAATAAAATGTTTTATACAATTTTCCTTTCTATTTCCTTTCAAATCGTGTGAGCATTTGTTGGTTAATTTTTCAAAGTCGCGCCTTTTAATTTAGGTTGCAATTAGGGTGTCCGATTACTTCAGCTCCTACCTTATTAATTTTGCCGAATCGCTTAAAGGTGAGTTCATAGCCCCCTTTTTACTACTTACTTGTTTTACAAACTCTACGGGGTGAGATTACATGCTTGTTTTACTTTGGACACAAGTGCTTTTTAAATTGTATGCTATCCAGATTATTGCTTGAATATTATTGCCTAAGTTACCACTATGCCACTTAAGCCCCCCTTTCAAATCATGAACCGTTAATTACTAATGTAGTAAGCGTGAGTGTTATGGGTAGATCTATCAGGACTAACAATCCCCACCTGGAATTTCTGGTCAAAAGTTGGCCATGGTGCATTTAACATTTTGAGGAACTTGTAGGCTGTTTTGGTAGACACCCTATAGTTTGTTTTGGGGCACTAACAGTTAAGGTTTCGGGGTCATGAGCTTTGTGCAATAATATATGTTTTTCGTTTAGACTTAGTGAATTTGTTTCTCTTGTCTACACTACTAAATCTTGTGGTCCACTAAACTGTTTGATTGCAATAACATTATTCGATTTGCTTAATCATTGTTTTATGATTAAAACCTATGATTTCACTCAACAATTTTGTTGACTTTTTAGCATGTTTTATCTCAGGTTTTTAGGTATTTTGCTCAGAGGGAAGCCACACGGATATGTATTTTGGAGACTATACCGTTTTATACATTCGACAAACTTAAACTTTTGAAAATATTGCATATTGTAAAGACTTTCTCTAAATTTTACAGTCGACGAAAATTTCATCTAAACTTTATGTCATGTTGGAACCATTGGGATATTTTAAAATTTTGTGGGGACCGATTTGTAAACACTGATCTTTTGATTGTCGAATATGAAAACTTATTTTAAAACATCTCTTTGAGGTCGTTTTCCGTGACTTGTACTTCTATGACGTCGCACCCCAATGTTACCGTTCCACTGCCGTCCAATTTCTGGGGTTGTTACAGATTGGTATCAGAGCACTGGTCATATAGAACTGGATCATTTTCAAAACCTAGACTATGACTATTTTTTAAAATTTAGAGTCTCTCATCTTGTTTATCTGATATACGTACGCGCGTACTTCCTGACTGCTTATATTTACTCCCTCGAGCAATACTACTAGTATTATACAGATAATGATTATATAATAGTTTACTTTTTTTCAATCTCTTATGATTATCTCCGTGAGTACCACTATCTATTTATATAAAAGTAATTTATATAAATGTTGACTATTTACGGTCAATTATGTCTACTTTGTAGAGTGCCTCTACTTTTTATATAACGGTTGTCGATATAAATACCAAGACTTTTCTTAAGATGTTGTGAGTGATACAACGATCTCTGAAACCTTCTTAAGACATTGTTAGCGATAAAATGATCTCTAGAGCTTTTCATGATTTTTCCATAATATCATTTTCGGAGATATTGAAATTTGACATAATTCGTCGACCCCACCGGTTATTTTACTAATCGACTCCGAGTTTGAACACTCACCTCATACTTCTAAAATGTTTACGTCATCGTATAAACCACTGCATAGAAACATGACGGCTAATTGGAATGCGAAAATTAACTTGTCACCTCGTACATGGCGCCTTGGAACATCTACTTTTGAAACGCGACTCATTATTTTCTCCTTATTTCTTGTGATTATGGAGAATCATGCCACCAAGAAGACAATTTCTAGGTTTAGCAGATATCAACGTATGACTGAAATCTATGGCTCAAATGTTCTTTCACCTAGAGCGGAATGAGATCCGAGATACCGAGAATGAATCATGCATAAGGATACTTGAGAAAGACCACGCTAATAAAGGTCACGTCTTCCGACTAAAATATCATTTGGGAACAACAAAACCAGCATTCCCCACTCCGAAGAGAGAATCTCGACCATCATACTTAATGATGACCTTTTGTATTTAAAACATTTCTTTGAAAAATCTCAATGTATTGTTTGCTTGTTGGTACGGATATACTCACTCCCTTCAATAATTACTTGTTTGTACAATTAACTCCCCATATCCCATTTTAACATCCTTGATATACCGTTATCTTTACATGTGCTTGTTTTAGACATTTGGTATCAACTCTCTTTAATACATGATTGTTTGTACAAACTAATTCACCTATCTCGTTTAGTCATCTTGACATATTGTTTTCTTGAAATATGCCTATTTTAACTATTTATAATGATACCCTTGTTGCATCGAATAACTGCACGAATGACTCTCTAAAGTACTTCATAATTCTCTATGTTCATTTCTTTTGGCCATTACTATATTTTGATATTCTGGATACCTACTTCTAACCTACCATTATTATGATCAATTGATCCTTTGTTGCTTAATTATTCGTACAAATGATTCTTTATACTTCCTTCATTCGTAATTTGTTTGTGTGAATCATTCCCCATATGTTTATTCTTTCGATCGTTATTACATCTGTACATGTTCTCTTTTTATATGCTCTCGTAATCCGTTGACATATTCATATTTTACATGCTTACGATATCTTTTATTATTTCTTCATATACTCTCATTTATTCCTCTCATGATGCTATGTCCATTCTTCTTTCATGATTTACTCATTCATTTGTTTCCTTGATTAATGATTGTCTGCTGCCTTGTTCATAAAGATAATTAATCTCTCTTTTAGGATTCTCTAAATCTTAAATATCAAACTCATTATAACCTCTTTGTATTGGCATTTACTTCCTTTGAAGATTAATAATTTAAATCGATCCCTCTGTTCACATTGATTATCGACACAAATTTATTTTCGGCCTTGATACGTACTGTCACGTGATATATGTTCCACTGATCATTGGTATGGTATATTAAATCTTTGTTACCGCTTGTTTTATCGTCAGTAAAAATATTCAATCTTTTCATTAAGGGTGTTCAGAACCACTAATCCGTACATTCATGCATATTGCAAACATTTTATGTGTTGACTATTATTTACTCAATATTTGTTTGCTATCTTGTTTAATTATTTTATTGAACCCTTCGAACACGTTTCGACACATGATCTGAAGATATGACCTTTAGTTCTGAAACTGAAGAATTTGGGACACTACATATACGGCGCAAGATGCAAAATCATTAGAGCAAGAGAGCTATACAAACTAGAATTGTCGCGGGAACTCAGTGGAATCCATAACATCTTTCGCGTGTACATCATTAGGAGTACAAATGAGCTAAATTTCGGGACGAAATTCTCTTAACGGGGGAAGACTGTGACAACCGTCAAAAATCCAAGCTAACAATTGTTAGTGTTGTGTACCATTCATGTAATATTTCAATTTCATTAATTTTCAATTATAAATTATTTGGGTCATTTTGTGCATAACTTTCTATTTTTAGAACCCTAGTATAGAATTGTGCCTTTTGCGTACGATTTTAAGAAGACGTCTTAACGACTAACGATATGCTCAAAGGTCATTAAAAAACATGAATAATCATAAATAAACATAATAGATTCCTTATATGACCTTAGGCCACCTCGTTCATTATAACTTGCAAGTCTCCCGGTAAACCTGTTATTTCGTAAATTTTTACGTTTTTGCATCTACGCTTCGTATAGCGGACTTAAAATACTTCAATATGGCCTAAGTGTATAACTTCACTCTTAACTAACATTATTTATCACATTTTACATTTAATCTACAATAAACTACAAATTATACAAAACTATACCTTTTTACACAAAACTTATACATTATAGCATGCAAAATAATACCTACACTTAATAAATTCATACATAATTATATTAAACACCAAAAATCAGTATTCTTGCCTCCCTTAGACCCCCCAAATTTGTCCTTCTCACCTCCTATATCCTCCAATGAGATTAACTGCTTCCTTTTACATATTTATACACTCCATTTCCCCATTTTTACCTAAATTTATCTCACACCTTCATTATTACTCATCCTACCCTTCTCCTAAATATTTCTCTCACTAAATCTGAGATTTCTCTTCTCCTCCTCCTCCCTTGCTGCTGCCGTACACCTCTACACACCACCACCTTCATCCAAAATTTTCCTATTAATTATCTATACTAAAACACCATTCTTGGTACGCATGCAAAGTTTGGTGGATCGAAGATTTGATTGAGTTTCTTTAAAAGCAAGTGGGTAATGATGTTTAGCATAATATAAAAGGCCTAGAAGGTAATTTGATTTTGGTTTGGTTGCTAATTGGGTCCGAAAATCAGCCCCTACTAAAGAAGGGTTTCTTGTGTTTTTAATCACTAGTTAATTATTCTTGTAAGCCTATAATCTTCTTCTTTATTTTTCTTCTTTTAATGAATGAATTGCATGGATATTAATTCTAGAAAAATAAAGTTTTTGATGTTTAAAGAGTATGGTAGGATCAAGGATGGCATTGCATGGTGTTTGGATAGGGTAGAATTGATGTTTGGATTTGATTTGTTGAAGTTGTTAGGACTGGTTTTACATCAGTAGTTAAACAGGTTGTTTATGAAATATTTTTGGTAATAAGACCCCTGGGAGTTTTTATATATTGATAGGCCTAGTTCTTATGTACATGTGGCTAATTGGATAGAAATTTATCTCCTCCGGATGAGTGAGATACGACCATTTTACCAAAACGTGTCGCATCTGACCTAGTGGTAGGAAATGTAGCATAACTCCATGTTTTTTTGCAAACCTTTTGTAAAACAATCATTATACCAGTAGATAACCCTTATTAGTATCACCTCCAATTGGTTTCACTTAAATAGCATCCTTAGATTTCAATTTGCGTCCATTTTCGTAAGCTAAATAAATTTGTCACACCTTGTTTGGGACAGTTTTGAAAAGTTAAATATAGCAGTGTGTATAGAAAGATTTTTTTCTTGGAAAGTTATGGATAAATTAATAGTGACCTAGATATATGTCTTAGGTACACGTACCCATTTAGTTGGGGAGATAACTATTTCGGATGGGTGAGTTATCGCCGATTTTCTAAAACTAGTCAAATTAGAGGTACTATTGGAAATAAGGGTATAGTTTCATAATTTTGCACTTACTTTTTAAAATAAAAATTTGCTACTGTAGAGCACATCTAGGGCTATCATCTCCCGCTGACTTCACGTCAATAGCATTTTTAGATTTCATTTTATTTCTGTTTTGGTGAAGCGGATAATTTCAGTAATAAATCTGCACATGCATTGAAGGGTAAAATGCTAATTTCACCCAGGTTTTAGAATTTATGGGTAATGGGGGCCCACATTTCTGAAAAACAGATTCTTAGGGCTTTTTGTGCACGAAAAATCCGTGCTTATATCTCTTACGGATCTTGATTTATGCGCGTGTTAAGTTGGGTAAATTTTAGAATTTTGGGTAAATAAAGTTGTTAGACGTAAAACTTATATGGACACTTTGGAAGTTTTGGTTAAGAAGTAAACTTAAGTATATCCTAAAAGTCATATAAGTTCAGATTTGGACTTGGGATTTGAGTGGGTTTGACCCATAAAAGTGAGGATGCAATGCCATTCTTGTTTCGTCAAATAAAATGTTTTATACAATTTTCCTTTCTATTTCATTTCAAATCGTGTGAGTATTTGTTGGTTAATTTTTCTAAGTCGCGCCTTTTATTTTAGGTAGCACTTAGGGTGTCCGATTACTTCAGCTCCTACCTTATTAATTTTGCCGAATCGCTTAAAGGTGAGTTCATAGCCCCCTTTTTACTACTTACTTGTTTTACAAACTCTACGGGGTGAGATTACATGCTTATTTTACTTTGGACACAAGTTCTTTTTAAATTGTATGCTATCCAAATTATTGCATAAATATTATTGCCTAAGTTACCACTATGCCACTTAAGTCCCCCTTTCTAATCATGAACCGTTAATTACTAATGTAGTAAGCATGAGTGTTATGGGTAGATCTATCAGGACTGACAATCCCCACCTGGAATTTCTGGTCACAAGTTGGCCATGGTGCATTTAACATTTTGAGGAACTTGTAGGCTGTTTTGGCAGACACCCTATAGATTGTTTTGAGGCACTAACAGTTAAGGTTTCGAGGTCATGAGCTTAGTGCAATAATATATGTTTTTCATTTAGACTTGGTGAATTTGTTTCTCTTGTCTACACTACTAAATCTTGTGGTCCACTAAACTGTTTGATTGCAATAACATTACTCGATTTACTTAATCATTGTTTTATGATTAAAACCTATGAATTCACTCAACAATTTTGTTGACTTTTTAGCATGTTTTATCTCAGGTTTTCAGGTATTTTGCTCGGAGGGAAGCCACACGGATATGTATTTTGGAGACTCTACCTTTTTATACATTCGACAAACTTAAACTTTTGAAAATATTGCGTATTGTAAAGACTTTCTCTAAATTTTACAGTCGACGAAAATTTCATCTAAACTTTATGTCATGTTGGAACCATTGGGATATTTTGAAAATTTGTGGGGACCGGTTTGTAAACTCTGATCTTTTGATTGTCGAATGTGAAAATTTATTTTAAAACGTCTCTTTGAGGTCATTTTTTGTGACTTGTACTTCTTGTTCCATGTCGACGTACACCAATGTTACCGTTCCGCTGCCGTCCAAATTTTGGGGGTGTTACACAATCTTTATGGATTGAAGACCCTCCTCGATCACAAGAACACATATGTCCACATTGTCAAAGAACCAAAACCATTATCAACAACCTCTAAAATGAGATGAGATTCATGTTAAACCACATCCTTAAACGGTTAAACCAGCTTTCAAACCAACAACCATAGAATGATAATGACAAGCTCATACGATCTTCGTTCTCTTTGAAGTTTTAGATAAGTTAGAACAACAATCATGATTTTATTTTTTGTTGACATAGGTCAATATTGTTTTACTTCTTGATTTGTTCTTAATAAAAGTTGGGTTATGCGTTGAAATTGCTATGATATGTGTTGTTTGTCGTGATCTCGTGTTTCTTTGAATCTTGAAGTGTTTTGCACACAGATTTATTCCCCCTTATTCAAAAATAATGTCTTTTTTGAATAAGTGATTCCCGCCAAAAATGGCAAAGATTATATTTTTAATGCATCCAGTCAGCCGTTCATCCCTTTAGGAAGCTGGTTCCTTTCAGGAATGAAATCGGCTGGAACCGGCAGCTCAGGAATACATTCTTTCTTTTTTTAAATTCTCATTTGAAATATCTTGCAATAGCAATATTTCATAGGTTTCATCCATGTAGGGGGAGCATACCGTTTTCCTTACTAACATTTTTTTTGTAGCTTTCTTGATTTATTTGGAATCCTTGACGATCCCATTTAGGAGGAGCATTCGTCAAAGGGGAGCATCAGAGTTAATTAACTTTGAACCAACTTTAAGTTTCGACTCAAGTCGAACTATCTCATACTTGCATATGATTCCTTTTGAATCATCCATGGTTTTGTTTTAGTCAAACCATCCAACATAACTACATTATATTGCAAATTGTTTTTCATGGTTAGTTTTTCTTTGACACTCTTTTACAAAAAAGAGGAGAAGGAAGTAAAAACTCTAATTTAAAACTTTTAAAATTTTATAATTTACTTCCGATAAATTTGTGTTTTGTCATCAAAAATAGGGGGAGATTGTTAAAATAAATAAACCGTAAAAACATTTATTTATATTTTATGATCTATCCGAGTTTTGCTGATAACAAAACATAAAATCATCGAAAGTAGAAAATAAAGTGTTGGGACTTAAAAGACTTCAAGGATTCTTAGAGTTACTACTGCTCAGGTACATAATGGAAATTATGCTAAGTAGTTAGTACTGGTAGTATAATGTTACCATTGCTAGTTACTACTGTTAGTATAATTTAGTATTGTTAGTTAAAGTTAAGACTGCTCCGAGTTGAAGACTGAAATATAAGCTAAGTAGTTAGTGCTGCTAGTAGTAATGTTAAGACTGCTAGTACATGTTACTACTATGAGTATACGTTAGTACTGCTTAATGTTACTACTGCTTATGTTTATTAGTACATCTAGTGCTGTTACAAAAGTTATGCTGCAGGTTTAACAACTACCTAGAAGACTTCCAGCTATCAAGAAAGGAAATGAAGACGGTTTAAGAAGAGATAAAGAATTGAATTAGAGAACAAGAATACATACGAAGATAATTATGAGTATTAGTTTTGTAAAAGATATGTATAACTTTTATTGATTAAGAGAATTACTTTGTTTTATTAAAAAGATCAAGATAAGTAGGAATGATTGTAAGCCATGTAGGACTCCTTGTGTATAAAAGGAGGTTCAAGGTAAATAGAAAGTATGATATCAGTTTCCATAAGAATTCATAGCTTCAAAAACCCTGATCACACATCAGAGTGATCGTAATACTATATGAAGCTTGTTGGTGTTGTTTATATTTTTCTGTCAACATACTTTACTGTTCTCACTTGAGTATACTTCTTGGAGGTATAAAACTAGATTCTACATAGTTTATATCATTCACTCAAAGTTTCATTCTTAGTATTTTTGGATTTATCCAATGATACTAAATCTTACAAGCCAAGGAGTTAAAGATATATTCTTTGGGATCAACAAGTGGTATCAGAGCTTATTGTAAAGCTTTAAATAAGAAGAAACAACCAATACATCCTAGATCTATTTTTCAAGTGATAAGATTGAGGTAGGAACTACCACTACCAATTTGACTACAAGACCTAGTGTAAGTTTCTACTGCTCAAATTCATTTTTCTTAAGGTGCATAATAGAGGGAAATTTCGGTCATTGGAATACTTGGATTCGAAGTGTAATATTAGTTCGTAGCTGTGAAGATCAAAGTTGTATACTTTAGTCCCCTAATTAATGTTGACAAAAAGGGGAAGAAGATTTGATGATTCGCAACTTGTAGATCCTTGGTAGCTTAAGGGGAAGTTTCATTTGTATATTAACTTAAGGGGAAGTTCGTGCTTATTTGGTTTTGTGTATATTCTACAAAAGATGGAAGATATCAGAAGATACTAAAAGATATGCTGAAGAAGAATAAAGATAAAGATTAAAAGATTTAGTTTCCTTATTGTATTTATTATGTTTCCTTGTAAACCTAGATATCTCTAGTATATAAAGAGATACAGGTTATAGGTTTTAGACATCCAGAAAAGTGTGTGTACACAAAGTGTCAAGATGTAAACACCAGGAAAAGTGTGTGTGTTCCAGGCATAGAGATGTAGACGCCATATGTAGTTTTAGCCTCAAGGTAATCAAGGTTTTCCTTGATCCCTGTTATAGTTCATTGATGTAACCGTATTATTCTGATCAAATAATATTGGGGTTGTGGTGAATGTTTGGTAAAACCTTGTTACAATATCATTGTTCTTATGTTAATTCTGCTATACATATTTTATGTTCATTGATGTTGTTAATCCTAGACTAAGCCTAGATCTTTAAACTCAACAAAAATAGTCCTACATCTGGAGATAACCTTAGTGATGCTGTTATCTGTGCTTTCCTAGCTAGTCAGCCTAATTCTCCTCAAATGTCAAGAGAGGATCTAGAACAAATTGATCCTGATGACCTAGAAGAAATGGATCTTCAATGGGAAATGGCCATGCTGACAATTAGAGCTAGGAGATTCATCAAGAGGACAGGCAGGCAGTTGGATGTAAATGGTAAAAGAGTTGGTTTTGACAGGACAAAAGTAGAGTGCTACAATTGTCATAAATATGGACACTTTACAAGAGAGTGTAGGTTTCCAAGGAATCAGGAGAACAAAGGAAGAGAGAATAATACAAGAACTATTACAGTGGAGACTCCTACTTAGAATGCCTTGATAGCTCAAGATGGAATTGGAGGATATGATTGGAGCTACCAAGCTGAAGAAGAGCAACCCACAAACTATGCATTGATAGCATTTACATCTTTAGGAAGCTCTACTAGTTCAAATTCTGAGGTAGATCTTGTTCTAAAACATGTGTAAAAGCTTATGCTACTCTTAAAGAACAATATGATAGTTTGTTTTCTGATTACAAAAAGTCTCAATTTAATTTAGTATCTTATAAAGTAGGTTTAGAATCAGTAGAAGCTAGATTAGCTCACTATAAGAAAAATGAGGCTGTGTTTGAAGAGAGCATAAATGTTTTAAAACTTGAAGTTAGACTAAGAGATAATGCCTTAGATGAATACAAAATGAATTTGGAAAAAGCAGAAAAAGAAAGAGATCAGTTAAAACAAACATTAGAGAAGTTTCAAAATTCATCCAAGTCTGTAAATGATTTACTGGAAAGTCAAGTAATTGACAAGTTTAAAATAGACTAGGATATAATCCAGGCTATTGCAGCTTCTTCCTGCATATAGTAGAAAGTTTGTGAATTTATTTAAGTGGATCAGATAAGGGATATCATTCAGTTCCCCCACCTCTAACAGGGAATTTCATACCTCGCAAACCTGATCTAACATTTATAGATGAAATAGTTAAAAGTGAGAATATGGATGTTACTACTGTTATTACACCTAGTAATGATAAGACAGTTGAAAATAAGGGTGTTTCCAACACAGTTGAATCTAATGCTGTTAGGATGAACAACTCTAGTGCTCCAATCATTGAGGATTGGAACTCTGATGATGAAAGTGAGGTAGAACCTAATGATAAGACTGTAAGACCTAGCACTGAAAAGACTGTTAGGGAAACAGATGCACCTAAACAAAACAAACACCATCCTAGAGGGAACCAAAGAAATTGGAACAATCTTATGTCCCAAAGACTAGGAAGTGATTTTAAAATGATTAATAAAGCTTGTTATGTTTGTGGTAGTTTTGAGCATCTTCATTATGTGTGTGATAAAAAGGTTGTAAGGCCAGTGTGGAACAACTCAAGAAGGGTGAATCACAAGAACTTTTCTAATAAAATGACTCACCCTCACCCCAAAAGAAGTTTTGTTCCACAAGCAGTATTAACCAGGACAGGCAAAATTAATACTGCTGGTGCAAATGTTAATACTGCTGGTGCAAGTATTAATACTGTTATCAGACCAATTAATACTGCTGCTAACTCCAATTGTGAACCATCCTAGACCAAAATCAAATGCTTTCAAAAGAGGATATTCACAAAGTTCAAGGCCTTTTAACAGATATTATGCAAACAAGAACAGTATTATCAATACAAATGTTAATACTGCCAGGGTAAAAAATACTACTGCTAGGGATAGAGCAGTAGTAAGTGAAAATAAGGGAAAAGGGGCTAATGCTGTTAAGGCCTCAGCATGCTGGGTTTGGAAAGCCAAAAACAGTAGTGCATCAACTACATTCAAGAAATATTCTTACATTGATGCACGAGGCAGATCCAAGTCTATAATGGCTTGGATCCCCAAAAGAGTCTAATTCTCTTATTTTATGTGCAGGGCAACCCACAGCAGAAGGAGTATAAGGAAAAAGCAGTTATTGACAGTGGTTGTTCCAGGCACATGACAGGAAACAAGTGTTATCTTGATGAATATGAAGACTATGATGGTGGATTTGTTTCCTTTGGTGATGGTAAAGGCAGAATTTCTAGAAAAGGTAAAATCAAAACAGGATCACTGGATTTTGATGATGTGTACTTTTGTAAGGAGCTTAAGTATAACCTGTTCAGTGTGTCACAAATCTGTGACAAAAAGAACAATGTTCTTTTTACTGACACTGAGTGTCTTGTCTTATCTTCTGACTTTAAGCTACTTGATGAAAGTCAAGTATTGCTGAGAGTTCCAAGAAAGGACAACATTTACAGTGTTGACCTAAAGAGTGTTGTTCCTACTAGAGGTTTAACTTGTCTCATTGCTAAGGCCACAATTGATGAATCCAATACATGGCACAGGAGGCTTGGGCACATTAATTTTAAAACAATGAATAAACTTGTCGAAAGGTGAAAGGGTAAACCTGGTAAAAGGTTTACCTTCAAATATTTTGAAACTGATCATCATTATATTGCTGTCAGAAAGGAAATCAAACAAAGTCCTTTATAAGACAGCTTTGTGACTCAAACAGCAACCTTACATATGCTTCATTTGGACTTATTTGGTCCTATAAATGTTAAGAGTTAAATAAGATGTCTTATTGCCTAGTTGTCCTGTGACTGATTAGTAGATTTTCTTGGAATATTCTTTTTGGCACTAAGGATGAGACTAGTGGGATCTTAAAGACCTTCATAACAGAAATAGAAAATCAACTAGATCATAAAGTAAAAGTTATCAGGTGTGACAATGGAACTGAGTTCAAGAATAGTATAATGAATCAGTTTTGTGAAATAAAGGGGATTAAGAGGGAATTCAGTGTTGCTAGGACTCCTCAGCAGAATGGTGTAGCTGAGAGGAAGAATAGAACACTGATAGAGGCTGCAAGAACTATGTTAGTAGACTCTAAGTTGCCAACCACCTTTTGGGCTGAAGCAGTTAATACTGCTTGCTATGTGCTAAATAGGGTCTTAGTCATTAAGCCTCATAACAAGACACCTTATGAACTTATTCGTGGAAGACCTCCACTGATAGACTTCATGAAACCTTTTGGGTGTCCTGTTACCATCTTAAATACCAGGGATCATCTAGGCAAGTTTGATGGAAAAGCTGATGAGGGATATTTTGTTGGGTATTCTGTGGTTAGTAAAGCTATGAGAGTATTTAACAAGAGGACCAGGATAGTTGAAGAGACCTTAAACATTAGATTTCTTGAAAATACACCTAATGTGAAAGGAAATGGACCAGACTGGCTTTTTGATGTTGATTCTTTGACAATATCTATGAACTATGTGCCAGTTGTTGCAGGAAATCAAACTAATGGTATTGCAGGAACCAAAGATAACATTGTTGCAGGTCATGCTCAAAAGGAAAAAGAACCTGAACAAGAGTACATCCTAATACCTTTATGCACAACTGATCCATTAATCTCTCAAGGTCCTAAGGATAGTGAAGGGGATGCTGGAATGAAGCCTACAGAAGTGGATGAAAGAGGAGCTTCTGATAAAAATGAAAAGGATGCACAAGATACAAGAAGTGAGTCTGAAAGGCTAAATCAAAGGGAAATGCAGACTGAACACACTAACAGTACTAACAGTATTAATACTGTTAGTACACCTGTTAGTACTGCTGGACCATCATTTGATAATGTTGTTCCATCACCACCAGTTAATACTGCTGGACCTTCTGTTAGTACTGCTAATGCATTTGAAGAACATCTATTTGAACGATTTTCTCCTTTCAAAAATGCATTTACCCTTCCACCTGTTCCAAATGTGTCTTCAATGGATAATACTGGCATCTTTAGAAATGCTTATGATGATGAAGATTTAGAAGAAGAGGTTGATATGAACAATGTAATTTCATCTTATTCAGTCCCTGATACTTCTTTCACCAAATTTCATAAAGATCATCCTGAAGATCAAGTGATTGGAAGTCTAAAAACACCTGTACAGACAAGACACATGACCAAGATAAATGAAGAACATGGTTTGATTTCCTCAGTTCACAAGCTTAGGAGAACAAATCACAAAGATTTTCAAAATTGTCTGTTTGCCTGTTTCTTATCTCAAATGGAACCCAAGAAACCAGTTCAAGCCTTAAAAGATCCAAGCTGGGTGGAAGCAATGCAGGATGAGCTTCTACAATTTAAACTGCTAAAAGTTTGGACCTTAGTTGATTTACCTAGAGACAAGTGGGCAATTGGTACTAAATAGGTTTTTAGAAACAAGAAGGATGAAAGAGGCATAGTGGTGAAGAACAAAGCTAGACTGGTTGCTCAAGGATATACTCAAGAGGAAGGTATAGATTATGATGAAGTCTTTGCACCAGTAGCAAGGATTGAAGCCATAAGATTATTTCTGGCTTATGCTTCCTTCAAAGATTTTGTAATCTACCAAATGGATGTGAAGAGTGCTTTTTTATAGGAAAGATAGAAGAGGAGGTGTTGTTGTAAACCTCCTTGTTTTTGAAGATCCACACTTTCCAAATAAAGTTTACAAGGTAGAAAAGGCTCTCTATGGACTACATCAGGCCCCAAGAGCATGGTATGAGAATAGTAATTTTTTGCTGGACAATGGTTTTCACAGGGGTCAAATTGATAAAACATTGTTCATTAAAAGACATAAAGATGATATCCTGCTAGTACAGGTTTATGTTGACGATATCATCTTTGGGTCAACTAAGAAAGAAATGAGTACTGAATTTGAAAAGCTGATGCATGATAAGTTCCAAATGAGTTCTATGGGAGAACTTTCTTTCTTTTTGGGACTTCAGGTTCAACAGAAGAGTGATGGGATCTTTATCAGCCAAGATAAATATGTGGCTGAGATTTTGAAAAAGTTTGATTTTGCCTCAGTAAAGACAGCAAGCACTCCAATGGAGACAAACAAGGCATTGGTAAAAGATGAAGAAGCTGAGGATGTGGATGTTCACTTATATAGATCAATGATTAGATCATTGATGTACTTAACAGCTTCTAGACCAGACATTATGTTTGCTGTTTGTGCTTGTGCAAGGTTCTAAGTTACCCCAAAAACTTCACACTTTAATGCTGTGAAGAGGATCTTTAGATACTTAAAAGGCCAACCTAAATTGGGCCTTTAGTATCCTAAAGATTCACCATTTGACTTGGAAGCTTTTTCTAATAGTGACTATGCTGGAGCTAGTCTTGACAGGAAATCCACAACAGGAGGTTGTCAATTTCTTAGCAAGATATTGATTTCATGGCAATGTAAGAAGCAGACTATAGTAGACAACTCAACAACTGAAGCAGAATATGTTGCTACTGCTAACTGCTGTGGATAGGTGTTATGGATCCAAAATCAGATGCTTGACTATGGATTCAATTTCATGAACACCAAAATCTACATTGATAATGAAAGTACAATCTGTATTGTGAAAAATCTAATGTTTCACTCCAAAACCAAGCACATAGAGATAAGGCACCATTTCATCAGAGATTCATATGAGAAGAAGTTGATACAAGTAATCAAGATTCACACAGACCAAAATATTGCAGATCTTTTCACCAAAGCTTTTGATGCTAGCAGGTTTAACTTTCTAATTGCTAGCATTGGATTACCCAATCTCTGAGGCTTAACAGTTCTTAACTTTTAATCATGGATTATGCATAAATATGGATCCTCATGAATTCTCACATGTCTATCTAGTCTTTTCTAGTGTACTTGTGATGAATAGAGGCATGTTGTTGTATAATTTTTGAAGACAGAGTTAAAACTGCTAAGGTAAATGTTAATACTACTAAGTATAATTAGTACTGCTAGTTATACTTAAGACTGTTGGTTAAAACTGTTAGTCATAATTAAAACTGCTAAACAAGAAAAGACTTAAGAGTGTGTCTTTTTGGTGTTGGACTAACATTTGCAGGATAAGCTTATTGAGTTTCTGGTATTGAATTAAGGGGAGGTTTATGCTATCAATATGCAGTCAAAAATTGATGAAAAGACATGTAAAATCAAACACAAGTGTGTAATGTGTCAAACCCCTAGGAAAATCAAAAGAGGTTGGGACACCAAGATACCGCAGTCTAGTGGTCCCCCTAAAAAAGGTTAGTGATGAGGCTGTCCATAAAGAGTTGGGTGACAGAATGGAAAGGGCTGCCACTACTGCTTCTAGCTTTAAAGCAGAGCAGGACAGTGGTAACATAAATTAAGACCCAATCCATGACAACACTTAATGAGCCAAATTCTTAAGGAATTGGTTCAGGTAGTGGTCCTAGGTGCCAAGATACCATATTGGGGGATGTAGATGCTCAAACTAGGTTTGAGACTACATCTAAACAGTCTAATGATCCACCTCTCTCAAAAGTTAACACATTTGGAAGTGGGGAGGACAGTATGCAACTCATGGAATTGATGGCACATTGTACAAAACTGTCTGCATTGGTGAGCTCAAAAGAATAGAGAGATTTGTAATATAAAAACAGTATGAGTGTTTTAGTAAGCCAAAAGAAATGAGAGATTAATTGAGCTTAAAAATAGAAAGAGAGATGTGTGCATAAAAACATAATTGAGTGATTATGTGAGCAAAAGAATTGAGAGATAATGTAAGCATAAAAACAGAAAGAGAGCTTATGAGAATCAAATTTAATGATGAAAATTTCTTTTTGGAATGAAATCTGGGTAATTACTGGTGTATTAAAATTTGATGTTGCTCAGCTTCCACTTAATGCTGCTAAGCTTAAGTTAATGCTGTTAGGCTTAAATTAATGTTGCCCGTATTTGTTTATGCTGCTAGGTTTAACTTACTACTGTCGGTTTAAGTTAATGCTATTAGGCATCAATTAGTGCTGCCAGTTCAAGTTCCTGCTGCTGAGGGTGATTCTATAAATACTTCGATTAAGGGTTTCATTCGATTATTTATTCGATTTCAATCATTCAAACACTCTCTAACCATAAACCCTAACTCAATTTTCATCTTTGATCATCAAAATCATCATTATGTCGAGCCCTAAGTTTGCTGAAACGCATAATGTGGTCGCGTTCTTGGAAAAAGCTAGAGAAAGTGATGGGTTTACAGAGATTATTGATTTCCTGATAGCAAGTTCTGTTCATTATGCTTTAACTGTCAATCCAACTATCTACACATCTTGTATTGAATAGTTTTGGGCAACAGCAAAGGTCAAGACGGTTAATG
>BQNB010029189.1:0-55968 GCA_026074375.1 Tanacetum coccineum
TCGGCTAAAATATAACAAGCCGGTTTCAACAGAATCCTGGTGAAAGTCACTGGACTACTATGAAAAATATTCTTAAGTATTTAAGAAATACTAAAGATATGTTCTTGGTTTATGGTAGAAATCCGGAAGCTAAACTTCGAGTTGATTGCTATTGCAATGCTGGATTTGTAACCGATATAGATGATATAAAATCTCTGATAGCATACGTTTTCATTTTGAACAGAAGCGCAGTAGACTAGAAAAGCTCCAAGTAAAGTACTATTGCAAAGCCTGCTACATAAGCTGAATTACATAGCTGCTTCAGAAGCAGAGATGGAAGCTGTTTGGATTAGGAATTTTATTTCAGGGCTTGGTATATTACCTTTAATAAACGAACCTATTAGAATGTTTTGAGATAATTCAGCCGCACTTCATTTTGCCAATGAACCTGGAGTTCAAAAAGGCGTCAGACACTACCATATGAGATATCATTATGTTCACGAGAGTATTGCACTGGGCGAAATAAGATTCCTTAAAGTTCACACATATGACAATCTGGCTAATCCTTTTACGAAGGTTTTATCTAAAACAAAGTTTACTCAACATGCTAGGAGCCTGGGACTTTGTTTAGCTAGGGATTTCATGTAGATCTGTGTTTAGTATTTGGATAAGGGATGTTTGAACAATTTATTTTATGATAATGATACTTGGTATTTTTGTTATATATATCTTAAATTGTGTCCTATATTTCCATGTTTAAATCCATGAATAATAATAGTTATTATTCTAAATTAATCCGTTATCGATTAACAATATGGAAATATTATTAAACTAAGACAATTATGAGGGATTGGTGATATTATAGATATAAAGGATGAGTCCACAAAACTCACATGATATTCATAAGATGAATATTGGATTCCTCAGCCATAAGAATCTTACTTTATGGATCGTCGTCATCAAGTAAATCTTGTAATTGATTTTATTTACATAAATTCTTAGACTTGAGATGCAAGTAGGTCTTGCATATGTGGATAATCCTTCTTGGTCTAGTCTAAGTTATCCTGAAAAATAGATAACTAATAAGGGCTATTTCAAAAGTGATTTTGAAACATGATGACTTGACACATGTAGTCAATATAGAATTTGTTCCTTCACTAGTTGAAGAATGATCCCAATAGACCCCTCGTAGAATTAGTTAGATGTGTGTATGGCCGCACCCGAAAACTCATATAGATATGTCTCATTGATTTTTGGTAATATTGATTAGTTACATATACAAGAAACAAAATTGTTAAATAATGGAATGACATTGATCCATATCTATTTTTAACATGGTATCGCAAACAAAGGGATTGTAAATTCATAAATCATTTGTAACCACACTCGGATGTTTTTGAGAGCATTGGCGTGTTGCTAGACGCTTACCAATGTTATTGTATAATTTATACATGTCCAAGTGGGAGTTGTTGGAATATGAACAAATATAAATTATATATGTCCAAAATTTATTCGAGCCTAAGGGGATGCACACATTAATATGTAGAACAACGTATTTAATATATTAATGTAATATATTAATTAGTGTTTAACAAACGATCGTTAAAAGTTTAACAAGAATAAATATTAGTTATTAATATTTAAAGGACTAATATGCAAAACCGGGAAAAAGTAAAGTTTGGTTTTTCCCACTCTTTCCTTATATTTGGTCAAACCACCTCTTTATGAGGAGGTGGGGGACTTTGCTTGTAAGCCAAGTTGAGAGGAGTATATAAGGAGGTCTTAGGGTCCTTGAGATCTCATAACTTCAACCTTAAAATCCCTAATCTCTCTTACTTTTTCTCCTAGTCGACCGAACCAAAACCTCTTAAGGTTTTCAGTTTTTCTTTTCCCTCCTGTTTGATTGGCAGCAAACCCACAAAGGGTTTTTTGTTTGGGTTTGGTTCGACCCTCAAGAACACAAAGGGTTACTTGGTTTAGTTGATAGTCAATCTACGGTGATCGTTTGGTTAAACACTACTAGTATTAGCATACACGTTGTTTGCTAGGAATGTATTGTGTGTGTAAACTTAGAGGGATTATTCTTTTGATACTTTGTGGTTTCGCGTGGTGTTATACACACGCATATATTAAAGATGGTGTAACGTTTATCACTAAAGCAGTGTAACGTTTTTTGCTAAAAGGTACACATCTTCAATCCCTTATTAATTATAAGTTCTATACGTGTTTGATCTTTCCGCTACGTACTCGTGATATGTTTAATTGTTAACTATATCTAAAATCCCAACATAATAGAATCCAAGTTGCTTGTGAGCGTTTCCTTTCCTGTAAAGGAAATAAGTCATAATATGACTTGATATGGTGATCTTGTGATGAGTTTGCACTTTCTTCTTACGGGACCATGGTTCTAACTAGTCAACTTTGACCCCCAACTATTCGTGTAGATAAAAGATTTGCCCATCATGTTTCCTAGCTATAGTGATCTCTTACGAATCTCGTCTGATAATTTTGCTGATGTTGTGGTATATTAAAGAAACATGCAACTGCTATAGAGAAAGGATGATGCATACAAGAGACTAACAACTAGTAATTGCGTGTGTTCTTTGACATACATCGGTTGTAGGTTCAAGACTATAATTCCATTTAATATTCTTGGAATAGTGGTCGGCATCTTTGCCTAGCACTGAACCGTATATATCATCATTCAAAAACATGTAGTTACAAAGTATGAGACTTCAATACTTGTCGGTGTAAAAATATGATTGATTTTCTATAATGTGTGACATTTTAAAAGCAGCTAGTCATGTCATCATATATGTAAACCACCACTATACAAACCAAACCCGGCTAAGACCCCGCTATATGTAGTTATATCGTGCCTAAGACTCGGCTATATTCGGCCAAGACCTTGCCAGACGCGGCTAAAGTATACAATGTAGAAATTCATGTGTATCTTATGGCGGTAATGTTTTTATAGATGTGTACTAATTAATATGAGAAAGTGTGTATGATTTGTGTTAATGCGATCAGTTATTGGCTTTGTAGAGATGAAATTTTTTATTGGTGTAATAAAAGAAGCTTATAAAAGTGAAAAACTAAAAAAGAAAGTATATAAATAGTAGGGCTAATGGCGTGTAAATGTATCATAGTTGTCTCCTGTTCCTTCTACAACTCGAATGATTTTCAAGATGTATATGAGACCGGAGTGTCGGGCTGCTTATTTTTAGATTTTGACATAAGTTCTCATCATATAAGTATTTTTGTCCTAAACTTTGCCTCGCTACATGCAAACCTAAATTACATGTTATCCAAACTGTTACTTTCATGTTTCATGCTCTAAACCTATAACCAAGTTGAACTTCAATTTGGATTTCCATGTTTTGTATTTCCGTCACCTACTCTTAATAACTCTTCTATCCAATATAAAATTCTATTCAAACCAAAAATTCATTTATCCCACATAGGTTGATGACAGAATTGTAACAACCCTAGTTTTAGGCCGACGATTATCTCGAGCCACGGTTTATTTTCTACGATTGATATGGAATAATCGTTTTTCATTCTGGGCGATTTAATAAAAATTATTATTTTTGGCTATTTCGCAAGCCGTGTTTCGAATTTCTATTTGTTTGAGCGTTTGAGAAAATTTGAAAATTTCATATTTTTGCTCCGAGAGCGAAATTATATTTATTTTAGTGTTTTATGGCTTTCCCCGAGTTTTCGTAAAACTCGTGTTTAAAAGACGTGTTTTATGTGGTTTAACATTTTATTAAATGTTTTAAAAATAAAATAACGTCAACGGAAGAAAAATAATTATGAATTTATAAAACCCGAGTCTTTGGTCGGTTATAAGGATGAAACAAACACCTTTGTACTATTTCGAAGGACCATTGGAGGAGGAAGGACTAATTGTGTCAAAACCTCAAACTAGTTCCCTATATAAACAAACTAATACCTTCATTTTAATATTTTACAAAAAAAATATCTCTCTTGTCCCTCTTGCTCTCTAACCGACGGTCATCACAAGGAGCCACCAAAACCGGTCGTCGAGCCACATGCAACACGATCCATCTTCAAAATATTAATCCCCTCATCAATACCTACATATCCTATTAATAAAACGTGACATGCAATGGGTATTTAAGGAGTTTGAGTTCGGGCTTGATTTAACCATTGTCAGTTGAAAAGTGGTAGTAAAATGGTTAGATAGGTGTGTTTTGAAAGTTGGTTTGATTGGAAAAGGCTCAGTTTGTTGTTTGGGGTTGCGTCCGAGTTTGGTCGAGGGGAAGGCCGAAACAATTTTTGGTGTTGGTTGTAAGTATCCTATTCACGTGTCGTAATGTTATTCTTATTTTTGTATTACGTTTTGATTATTGCATATGATGGAATCCGAGAATCTTGCGTTAGACTAGAATAGAAATGATGTTTGATGATAAAAATAGGCTAGTTGATGGCATTTCGAGGTTGTCGGAAGCCAAAAATGTGGTTTTGATTAGTTTTGAAAAGTATAAATTCGAGCAGAAAGTTTGGATTGGATTTCGAGGGTCGAGAAATTTTAAAACTGGTTTTTGATTTGGAAATATGATACAGTTCGTCCTAACGAACGTTTTGGTAGGTGGATCGTTCCGTAACACTTAATAACGAAGAAGTTACGGCGAAAACAAGATTTGAAAACTTATAAACTAGTTTCAGCTATTAGAAAATATTAAAGTGCTGACAGAATTTTAATTGGACGATTTGAGCACTCTCGAGACCGTTTTGGCCTTCCGACAAAGCACGAAAGTTATTCAGAATGTCGTTTTACTTTGCCGCGAGGCTTGTTAGTTTTAAAAATGCACAATGACGGGTCAAAACTTGAAGATAAAATTCTGCAATATATTAAAAAGGTACTAGTTTTCTGCAGAAACTTGCGGGGGTATTTTCGTCATTTTCCTTCGAGTTTCGGGTCTCGGGTAAAACTAAAAAGTTGTCCGAAACGTCGTTTTACACCAAAGTGCTTTAGAGTCCGAGTCGTGAAAATATGTTTTAGCGGGTCGTATTGGACGGGTCAGATTTAAGGAAAATTTATATGATAAAAGTCAAATAAAGTAAAACGTAGACTTAACGCGCCGTTTAAGTTGTCAAAAGACGATATGGGTTATTCAAAATAGTAACGACTATTATTCTATTGATAATGGTATTTTCGGAACAACGATTGCATTTAAAGATGACGTTTCTAAAAATAGAAACTTCTATAATTAAGTACATATATACATATAAGTATACAAGGAAAGTGTCGTCGAGGGTGTCATATGACGACAAGACTCTAATAGATGGATACAAATGGAAAAATAAAAGCTTCTATGGACAAACATGACCAAACGGTCTGACTTACTAAGAGTGGTAACTTTTCGAAAATAATAACTTTTTAAAAATAGAAAGTTTCTGAAAATATAAAGTTTTCAATAAAGTGATACAAATTATGTTTGAAAGAAAGATAGTATCTAAAGTATACTAAGTGATAGGATCTAGGTCACGCAAGAGGATTTCTCATCACGTGTGTATTTTATACGATTTCTATCGTTGCGATGTACGCATCATTCGATCGTACTTTATTATATAGTAACCGAGCGACATAATTATAGGTCGCGGTCGAGTTCGTTATTGGTAACATTTCGTGATTGATTGATTATTGATCGTGGTCTTCGATCAAGGTGAGTTTATAGCCTCGCTTTTGAACTGTTTTAAATATTTTAGAAGTAGCGAGGGGGATACATGCTTGTTTTGAAACTTGAACGCAATGTGTTTTGATATGTGATATGATTCCATGCTATGAGTTTATACTTTTGACTGTGTACTCAGTAATTACCGAGGAGGTAAACACTGAATGGATTAAATAGATTTATTGGGTTTGACAACACTGTCCGGGGTATGAATCCATTGCGCGAGCACCCTGTAACGTACATTCTTTATTTAGAAAGGGTTGGTGGCATACTACCCGGTCAGTAATTTATCTATAATGATAAATGTGTGGCGTGGCTTGCCTAGCTAGCAAGTCATAGATGTTTTTGGTGAAACCAAACTGCGTTCTAAGGTTATAAATATTTTGTGGAACCAACTATATGTTGTAATTGTTACTTGAAAACTCTATGAATCCACTCAACGTTTCGTTGACGTTTTTAAGCATTTATCTCAGGTTATGGTGCTTGTGATGGCTTAGATGGGACATAACGCAGATATGAAGGATTGGAACTCGGTGAAATTTTGTACATTCGATAATGTGATTTTTAGAAAATGAGTCGTGTTATGACTCATTAGAAATATATTTTCTAAACAAATGTTGGGGACCTTATTAATCTGATACTTCTTTTTAAATAAGACTAACGATATGTGATTTTGTTTTATAAACGTCTCTTTTGAAGTCATTTACTATGACTCGTATGCATGTATTATGAAGTAGCACCCCAAAGTGATATTCCGATGCGTTGTAAATTTGGGGACTTACATAATGGTATATAGCGAACTAGGTCGTTTTTCAAAACCTAGACTATAACCGTTTTTCGAAAAGTTTTTGCGAGAGTCTTTCACGTTTTCTCCTATAGTCCGCGCGCGCTGTTGTTTTCGCCTGAATCCTTAGATGCATGTGAGATGCTTTTAATATGCATCTATGTGCGTAACAAGGTGGAGGGTAGCAAACTTTGGTTGTAAGTAATAGAGTATATGTATTTATATATACGACATTCGTTCAATGTTGAACTGATATATATATATATATATATATATATATATATATATATATATATATATATATATATATATATATATATATATATATTAACTTATATATGGGGCTAACTATGACTGGATTAATATGAAATAGTGACTCAACGCCACCTCAACGATGACATGACACTCATAAACGATGACATGGCACAATATTTTTTTAACAAATTTCGAATTTAATAATTTTTTTTCGAATTTTAAATAAATTTCGAATTTATATTAAAAATTAAGTGTATGGCAAGGTTTGAACTCATGACCTATTGTTAACATGCAATAATCTTAACCAACTGAGCCAAGCCACCATTTGTGTTTTACTATCCAAAACTATAATAATATCTTCTAAAAAAACCATGTTGATATTTTTTGATTTTTTAAAATATACCAATATATACTCTATAATTATATTTATCCAATTATACATGGCTTTTTAATCAAGAAAACTCTTTAGCAATCCATATAAATACATGACTTTTTCTGAATTTTTTTAGCCATCGTATGTTTTTATCCCTAAACCCTGTTTTTTATGTATTATTATTATTATTTTTATTACTAATTTCATTCTTTTTCTTTGTTTTGTTTCAGAATCTCATCTCTATAGGGTTGCATTGACTATTTTCAGTATCATGTTTAATGCGTAAACATAATAATAAATCTATCAAGTATGTAGCTTTTTTATAATTTTCGAATCAATTAACAGCATAGGTATTAATGTGTGTGCATGCATATAATCTTATATAGGCAATAGCTGCAGATTAAGATGGCACAAGCAGACGAACTATGAAGACTAACATACTAACTTCATATGGTCATGATGGCTTAGTTTTTACTAGTGACGAGGGATTATATGTTTTATCGTTGGCGTCATGTGATGAATAATAGAAGAAATCATTTCTTTTTTACTGCTACTTTGTAACTTGGTAAAACTCAAAAATTCTATTGGTCCAAATTTATTCTTCTTGTGGACCACTCTTTTTTGGCATGATAAGTAGGTTGTATAATACTAAATCAATGTGATGTGGTCCATGACCTCAATATATATAGTATATGGTACCTATGTTGCCAAATTTAGTTGTAGTTATTTAGTTAAAATGCATACAACCGTAAGAATGATAAATCTATCATCAGAACACGATGATTATAGCTTAACATGATGGAGGTTTGGTTCTATCTAATATATGAGATATGTATGTTAGACACATAGATACTTGCAATATTGGACAATGATCGGCCAATACATATGCGGTTTGTTACATGATCAAGTAGCAGTTTGGTTAAGCAACGAAGAAGAAACAAATTGGCAGCTAAACAAGTTGTTGTAACTGGTTTTCGAGTTATAATCAGGTTTTGAGTTTCGGTCGTGCGCGGGTCTTATAGCCTATACCATTAAAATCGCAATCTCTCATCGATCATCGTATGTGCTTTATTTTATATCAAAACATATACGAAAGGATACAGTGAACCCTAGCAACATCTTTGAAATAACGAAGAAGAAGAAGTATAACCTGCATGAGTTATTTATTTATTTATTTATTGTTTAAAATTTAAGATTTTACACATTTAACCTTTGAGTTAAAAAAGTTTACAACTTTACCTTTTAGTTTTGAAAAGTTTCTCTTTTAGACCTTTGTTAATAATCAGTTTCACTATTAATCTTTTACATTTAAAACATTTTTAATTTTAACACTTCACTTTCAATTATTTTCACTTTTAGCTCTTAGTTTCTAAATATTTTTACATTTTGAATTTTAACTTTAAAAAAAATTGAAAATAAAAATCCTGTGAGTATGCTTTGGCCCTCTACATGTGAATCAGATTGGTACCGCACAACTAAGATGCATTGAATTAGTGAGAATAACTATTAGCTGTCGGGCGGGTTATCCACTTAGTAAACAGTTCATCTGGATTTCAGCGGAACAACAAATATACTCTCAAACCGTCTAAAACTTAAAAAAAATATCACGTTGTGTTAAAAATCCAACCGTTACACACTTAAACTTTAAAATAAAAAACCCAAAACAAACCCGCCCGTCAGGCGGGTTACGTAGCTAGTATATATATATATATATATATATATATATATATATATATATATATATATATATATATATATATATATATATATATATATATTGGTATTCGCTACCCGCGTAAATTTCAGTTATGATAAGTATTGATGATGTATGATGGAAGCATCGTTGTTATATGATGAGTATAATTTCGTGTATGTATAAATGATATACGAGACTGTTGCTAATATAAGTATTATGGACGCGACACTATCCCCCGATTGTGTGTTCGATTTTCCCGTGCTATATGTCGTTTGAGAACGTCTATTTCTGGATCTTTCAAATAAAGTTTCTGTGTTGTGTTTCGATTCCCTTGCATAGACCTCTACCTAGTAAGTCTTAAAGGTTGAATTCTAGAAACCTATAAGCTTTGTGTTTAAAAGTGTGCCAAATAATTAGGCACGGCTTCGTATTGGGGTTTGGAGGAAATTAAAATGATGTTTGGTTGGATTTGAATTGGGTTTAGAAGACTCTTTCAAACCAATAGGTTGTTTGTTGTTTTCTGAAATGATTTTGACCCGTAGGATTTAGTAAAGTGTCCTGGGTTATAGATCTATGTATATGGTATTCCGTTTTGAATGCTTGCGCATGTTCGCATTGTTGTTTTGTAGTGAAGTAAGTCACTAAGATGTGCGGGTTTTGGTACTAGGTATGCATAGGGACGAGATGTAGTTATAAATACGATGGACAACATAATTATAAATGTATCGCGAATCACGTATACTTACGTCATCCTGATCGCTCAAATTAGTGTTGACCCCATGAGATCATATAAGAGTATTGTTATGGTCTTTATCTAGTGTTGTTTGTGTTTTAGTTGGTTTGGTGAAAATTCCTAAGTATTGGGTAATTACAAACAGGGTTTGAGATTTTTACCTTTTGTTTGCTTCGAGAGCGTGATTATTTGATTTTCATGTTTTATGGCCTTTATATATGTTAGCCAACCCTCGTACCTAACGTTACCCATGTTCTCCCTCGTATAAATAATGCCGCCGAAGTGCTGGCCAGCCTACTGCCGCATCACAAGAAGGGGATCCGGTGGACGAGTTGGTAGATGAGGTAGAGGAATGAGAAAGCCTAAGAGAGGAAATGTTGGTCAAGTCGACGTTTTTGTATTAACCATTCAAAAGGAAATTATGGTACCTATAGAGGACTCATAGGTCTGTTATCTTCAATTGGGCTCACATCAATGGTATCTATAGATTTCAAATTTTAATCGTTTTCATAAGGTACAAAAATTTGTCATAATTCTTAGAGACTGCTTTTGATTAGCAGCCCGTTGGGAGTGTTTTAAAATATTTTTCGTATATGAAGACCTGAGAGATTGTACTAGGAAGTAGAGAAACACCTTAGGTACCTGTAGGAGTTCGGATGGAGTCATATCGACGCCGGACGAGTAAGTTATCGCCAAAACGGCAAAACTAGTTGAAAAATATAGACAAGAATTTGAATGAGTAATAAGTCCAAGAATTTATTGGCAACACCTGAATATGTGAAATTGGAGGTTCAAATATTGAACAAACTTAGACTTGAGCGGTTGTTTCAAGCTTTGCGAACTCACGATTTAAGATATACGTTGAAAGTGATGAGGAGGTAAAATCCAGAAAATAATCAAGAAGCTGAAGGTTTATTGGTTTGAGGTCATTGTTACCTCAGAATTTTTATCTTATCACCGGTGTTGTGATTGTGCTTTCTTTAGTCATGGTTTTGATTTAGAGCTCTCTGGGAGCTATGTATGTGATGTCCTAGTAACATGGGTGGTTTGGGCTAGGGTGCCATTGTCACCTTAGAAGTCACCCTGTTTCGGTGAGATTTGGATTTTTGGAAAGTATAGCGGTTCCCGCTAGCACTCTTATGCGCGTGTATCTTCTTTGTTTACCCATATCCTTGTTTGGGTATTCCTTATACTTGTTATGATCTTTAACTTTAAATCAACATGATGACATTTTGCCAATCAATGATTTTGACCCATGAATCATTTTAAACGCTTATCAATTTTTTTAGTGTTATTCTATAATTTTTGCCGATTTCAAATCATTTAAAAATATTAATGCAACCCCAACTGAAATGATATTTTTATAAATGATGGTGATATTCAAATTAGAATTCCACTTTGATTTAACCTTTTGGAAGAAATTTTTATCGGATTAATCGTCACCCTTAAAAATGTCGAAATTTTTAGATAAATAATCGAGTTGGACCCTTTGAAAGAGAAAAATATTTTGCCGTAAATGTTAGACCCTTATGCAAGTAATCTTATTTGACTACATGGAGAGAGTCTCATGTTAGTCACGGTGACCGAGTCGTTTCGTAAAGAAATGCCAATGGTATCGTTCGGAATGAGCGTGTCTAGATAAGAGCAAGATTTAGGTCATTGCAAAATAGATCGGTAGTTTGTTGTGGAGATTGGTTGTCGAGAATAGATTTTGGACGGTGTGTTAGTAAGCGAGTACGGATTTGAGTCACCTAAGGTATGGAGCGGATGCTTATTATAGCGAGACTTTGTATGAAGTCGGATTGAATATCCGCACGCCGTGTAACGGCTAATTTTTCGAGAACTAGTATTGGCATAGAATGTCACTGCGAATGGATATATATATATATATATATACATATACCCGGTAGTTTATGTGACAAATGAATGAAATTGGTTAAAGGGTGAGGTACCGAGAAACCTGATACCGACATTGAGAAAAGATCTCCTTGAGGTCATAAGACCGCCAAAGAGGATAAAAGCAGGGTTTTGATAATTCTGATATTGGATGTGTGAAGTGAAGAAGACTTCTTTTCTCGAAATGGAAAGTAGTGGTAATGTTGTTTAATGATTGTATCTCGATCTTCGAGGACAGTTATAAAGAGCTACGTAACACCTGACTTAAAGTTGGGTGACTCGGAATGCGTGTAGAGGAGTGAATGATTAAAACTCTAGAAAAATTCTATGGCGAAATTCGTCACCATTCTGGAGGAGCAATCGAAGTAGCCTACACCTTGAGTCAAAAAGAATGAGAATTTAAGCTTGGATAAAATTTTTAAGGAATGTGTGTGGTTTCCTCAACTTAATTAGTGGTATTGTTGTTTGATGTATGTGTTTTGATCACCGAGAATAAGTATGGAGCGCTACCTAACGCCTGACTTAAAGTTGGGTATAGTGATCCTTACTCCTTGAACGTAATGACGCGGTTGTGCGATGCTAAGCAAAAAGATCTAGAACCCTAATGGAACTCAATGGCGGCATCCGTCACCATTTCCGAGGAGGAATCAATCGAAAGAGCTTACGCCTTGAATCGAAGGGAAGAAGTTAGGAATTTAGATGAATCTGTCTAGTGAATGTACGTTGTGGTCTAGACGTATCTTGTTGGGAAAATAGATTGTAACAGACTTAATACTGGTAGTATAACAGTTAAGTCTGATAGTGATAGTTAGTTCTGTTAGTATTAAGTTAATACTGGCAGTACTAAGTTAAGTCTGGTAGTACTAAGTTAGTACTGGTAGTCTTAGCAGTACTAAAGTTAGTACTGGTCATAGTTAATTCTGTTCATAGTTAAGTCTGTTTATGAAACAGAATAGTAATAGTTATCTTAGAGATATCTTAGGAGATATCTTAGGAAAGGATATGTATTATCCTTTCACACGGTTGTAAAGCCCATTAGGGTTTCCTTGGTGTATAAGAGGAACCCTAAGGCACAATGTTATGTACAACAACGTTTAGAGAAATATCAATAGAAGCATAGAGCTTAATAGCAATTTTAGTATTATCGTTTCTTCTTTACTCTTGTGTTAAGATTCCGCATTAACACTTGATAATTCATAGTCAGTGTCTCTCATATAGTTGATTTGGATTTATCCAAGTTATCTATCGTCTTACAAAGGCTAGTCAGATCCTAAACCAAGGACCTACAAGTGGTATCAGAGCCTTTAGAGGGACTCTGAGAAAGAAGAATCTATAGAACCACAAACAACAAACTACACTCTCCTACAAAATGTCACAACCTGCAAATGATGATTTCTCACAACATCTCAGTGATGGTGAAGAATCAAACCATGAAGATGCATCAGACACTGGTGCTGCACCTAAACAACCACAACAGATGATTCCTCAAACAACTGCTATCTCAAATATCAAACTCCCAATTCTGAAGAAGGAGGAGTATGATATATGGGCAATGGAGATGGAGCATTACCTTGAGTACATTGATAATGAAGTATGGAAGGTAATTCAGAATGGAAACTCCAAGAAGAGAATATCAACTGGAAAGGATGGTGTTATTCGAGTACTTTCACCAGTTACTGCTGCAGAGATTCAAGCTGTTGAAAAGGAAAGGAAGGCTAAGAATATTTTGCTGTACGCCATTCCTAAAGACATATGAGAAGATTTCATGGAATGGACTGATGCAAAAAAGAGATCTGGGAACAGCCATCGAACTAGTTTGTGTGGTAAATGTAAATTAAAGAAAATGCAGAAGGCTGTTTTCAATCAACAGTTTAAAGATTTAAAGATATCTAATGTGAAGGACTAGAAAAGGAATATGACAAGGTTTCAATCATTACTTTCTCAATTTCAGAAGCTCATGGTGCTGAAGTATCAACAGAAGATGCAAATCATAAGTTTCTTAGATCTTTGCCTTCAGCATGGTCCAATCTGGCAATGACAATGAAGAACTAATCCTGAGGATTGGACAATTTATCTATTGATGATTTGTACAATAACCTTAGAGTGTTTGAGCAAGAAATTCAAGGTTCTCCAAAACCATCTTCAAGTGCTCAAAATGTTGCTTTTGTTTCACAAAGCAAAAGTAGCACTAATAAGGTTAAGTCTGGTTTTTCTGGTGCATACAGTTCTTGCACTCCTTCTACTTCTTCAACAAATATTCCTGAAAAAGAAGTTCTTGCTGGTTTTGCTGATGAAGTAATCTACTCCCTCTTTGCCAAACAAACAGAGGATTTGGACTTACTTCATGAAGATTTGGAACAGATTGATGATGTAGATATTGAAGAAATGGACATCAATTGGCAAATAGCAATGATTGCTATTCGAATGAAGAAGTTCTATAAGAAAACAGGAAGGAGAGTTCGTGTGGATGGAAAAACGCCTGTTGGTTTTGACAAAAAGAAGCTTGAGTGTTTCAATTGTCACAACACTGGTCACTTTGCTAGAGAATGTACAGCAAAGGGGACACATGATGGAAAGAAGAAGAGAGACTCTCTCTATCAACATCAAGAAGCTGGGAAGCAAGAGAAGAATCAGATGGGTTTGATGGGGGGGGGCCGTTGCTCTTCTTGGGGTGGGGGTGTGGTTGCTGACAATGGATGATGGGATTGTGAATTGGGGAGAACATACTGAAGCTGAAGAAACAAATCATGCACTTATGGCTATCAGCTCAAGCAATGAGGTATCTTTGTGTTCTAAAACTTGCATTGATTCATATAATAAGCTTAAAACACTGTGTGATGAACAAATGAATCAGTTAGGTGATCAAGAAGCACAAATACTTGCCTATAGTCAAGCTGTTAAGAAACTAGAAGCTCAACTTGTTACTTCTCAAAAACAGCAACTTTCTCTAAATGAAAAGCTTGCATTTCAAGCTAATGAAATACATGAAAAAGATGAAAAGCTTAAAAGATATAGGAGAATAGGAATGAAAGCTGTAAAAGAAAAGGAACAATTGCAGAAAACAATAGATTCATGGAAAGATTCTTCCAAGAATCTTTGGAGATTAATTAATTCTGGCATGAGTTCAAATGATAAACTTGGCTTAGGGTTTGAAATACAATCTAATAAATGATAGGTTCTAATTTATGAGGAAGAATGAATTCTTCTGTCTTTAAGTGTTCAAAAGATGATTCAATAGGAAAACCTTCTTACAGTAGATTTACAAAGACCAATGTTTTTAAAGGTGTCCCACCTCCTTTAAGTGGAGATTATACTCCTAAACCACAGAAGGAAATTGATGATGCTTTGTATGTTTATGGTAAAAAGGGTCCTCAAAAACCTGAAATTAGTGTGTCAGATGAAAATTCTTCTGAGCATTCTACCTGTCAATCCAATGACAGTGAAGGATCTTGTGAAAATACCTCTGAGCACTCTTTTGAGACTGAATCAGAAAGTTTAGATGAACCAAATGAGATGTCTAAGTCAAGGTTGGAAGTAACAAATGAAAAAGATGTGTCTGCTCCAATCTCAAAAAGAAGTTGCACCTAGTTGTTTCTCAAACATAAAATCTCTAGGCTACCACTCAAAGATATTGAAAAACACATAAAAGTTAAATAGGAAGAGGTTGGAATTGATATGATGAAAAGAGAACTAGGGGAAGGTTACTCTTTTACAAAGAAAAAATGTTTTTGTTTGTTGTAGTCTAAAATCACTTGATTAAAGATTGTGGACTTATTTTTGAAAGAAATTAGCAAGGGAAGCTTAGGTAAAGAGGGTTGTTAATATTGGTAATGGGGTGACAACAAAACCAGTATGGAAAATGCAAAAAAATGATTACTCATCTAATAATTTTGTTCCTAGATCAGTACAATTTAATACGGTAGGGCCAAAGGTTATTCTGTTAGGCCTATTATTTAACTACTGGTAGGACAAATATTAGTTCGGTAGGCCTAAGTTATACTGTTAGTCCTAAAGTTATTCTGTAAGTCCAACCCACAAACAATTTAAGTCCCATAAGACAAAGATGGATCAAATTAATCAAAAGAAGGGATTTTCAAATCATCTTTCTTCTGTAAGAAGACCTTTTGCAAAGTCTACAACACATTGATCATACTAATGCTGTAATGGGAAAGTTGGGATCTGCTGTTAGACCCACAAGTGATGATTGGTGGGATTTCTAGGCCAAACTTCAATTTAAAGTGGCACCTATTTTTAATTAGAACTGTGAATGCTAATGGTCCAAAGGGCGACCCAGCCTGCAAAGGCGGGTCCCTTAAAGAGAAAAAACTAATTTCTCTTATTATGTGCAGGAACATCCACTGAAGGAAAATTGGTAGATAGAGGGAGATATGATAGTGGATACTCAGGGCACATGACAGGTTAACAAGGATAACTAGGGATTTTGAAGATTTCAATAGGGGATCTGTTACTTTGGAGGAAGCAGGCTACATATATGGTAAAAGGTGTAATTAGAGTAGGAAATTTAGATTTTGACAGTGTGTCCTTTGTGAAAGAATTAGGGCATTTTAACCTTTTCTCAATATCCAAATTTGTGATAAGCAGCATAAGGTTCTTTTTAATGAGACGGAATTGTCTTGTGGTGTCTCTGAGTTTAAGATGGCCGATGAAAATCGATAGTCTTTAAAGGTCCCTAGACATACAACATGTACGTTTTGACATGAAGGTCACCTTCTCCTGCTAAGGTTTTGGCCTGTTTGATTGCTAAGGCCACATTTGATGAATCTAAATTGTGATAGAAGATGGGTCATATCAACTTTAAAAATCTAAACAAACTTGTGAAGGGAAACCTTGTAAGAGGTTTACCTTCCAAGGTTTTCAAATATGACCACACATGTGTTGCCTGTCATAAAGGCAAACAACATAGGGCCTCTTGCAAGGCCAAGTTAGAAAGATTGATAACCAAGCCTCTTCACACCTTGCATATGGATCTTTTTGGTCCTACTTCTGTGAAAAGCATAAATCATGCAAGTTATTGTCTTGTTATCACTGATGATTGTACAAGATTTTGTTAGGTATTCTTTTTGGCCTCTAAGGATGAAACTAGTGGCATACTTCAGACCTTTATTAGGCAGATTGAAAAATCAGCTTAGTCATAGAGTCAAAATCATTAGGTCAGATAATGACACTGAATTTAAGAATAGAGATATGCTTGCATTTGTGGCAACAAGGGAATAAACCAAGAGTATTGTAATGCAGAATCATACAAAATGGAGTTGCTGAGAGGATGAATGAAACCTAATTGTGGCTGTAGAATATGCTAGCGATTCACTCTTACACCACTTTTGGGCTGAAGCAGTTAGTACTTGTTGCTATATTTTCAATAGGGTTAGGTGACAAAACCTCAAAACAAAACTTCCATATGGCTTTTGTTTGGCCATAAACCATTTAAGCTACATTAGACTCTTTTGGGTGTCATTTACCATTCTAGATACTCGTAGTGTGCTTGGAATGTTTTGATACGAAAATTGATGAAGATTCTTACGTTGGCTTACTCTCTAAACAGCAAAGCCTATAGGGTTTTAAATCTAGTTAACAAAAGAGTAGAAGTTAATCTGCATGTAATTGTTCTTGAAGGAAAAACCTCTATGTCAAAAGGAAGTAGGATATAGATGGATGTTTGATATTGACTATCTTACTGAATATGAACTACTATTCATGAATCTTTGGTGACATCACAGCTAACATTGCAGGTATTTCTGAGGAAAACTAACAGTGCAGGTACTTCCAAAACTCCTGAGTCCATTGCTTCTGAGAAAAGATAGGATGTAGAGCTTATTGTTATGACCTTCAGCCGTCAAGATTCCTGAAGAAAAGAGAATCAAGGACAATTTCAACATATTCAAGACAGAGGAGGACATTGACAGACACAAACAAGAGATGAAGGATTCCTCTATTGACTCTTTAGAAGACAATCCAAAGATTCAAGCTTTCAGAAGAGAGTTGGAAGAAATTGCCCTAAAGCATTTAGGGAAAGTCCTGTAAAAAACAAACACTACCAACAAACTACTCATTCGTTAATACAGGTAGTCAGACAGTTAATACTGGTAGGGGATTGATAATGATGATTCACTTATGCCAGAGCTCGAAATCTTTCACAAGCCTGAGACAGGAATTTTTGATGAGGCATCTTATGATGAGGAAGGTGTGATCACTGATTTCAACAGTCTTCCTACAGAAATTGAAGTCAGTCCTACTCCTTACAATTTAGGATTCATCATCCTCAAAGTCAAATCCTTGGAGATCCCAATACACCTGTTCAGACTAGAAGCTCTCTCAAGAAAATCACTGAGGCTCATGCTCTAGTGAGCTACATTCAAGCTCACCAAAGAAGCAATCATAAAGATCAACAACACTGTCTTTTTGCTTGCTTTCTATCTCAGTTTGAACCAAGAAAAGTGACAGAAGCCCTTGAAGATGGAAGCTGGGTTGAAGCTATGCAAGAAGAACTGTTGCAGTTCAAGCTTCAACAAGTATGGGTTTTGGTTGATTTACCCACTGGTGCTAAGGTGATAGGTACTAAATGGGTTTACAGAAACAAGAAGGATGAGAGAGGAGTAGTTGTCAGAAACAAAGCACGGCTAGTGGCTCAAGGTCATAGACAAGAAGAAGGGATTGACTATGATGAGGTTTTTGCACCTGTAGCAAGAATTGAAGCTATCAGGTTGTTTTTGGCCTTTGCCTCATTTATGGGGTTCATAGTCTATCAAATGGATGTTAAAAGTGCTTTTCTGTATGGCACTATTGATGAAGAGGTCTATGTCTCACAACCTCCTGGTTTTGTTGATCCTGATCATCCTACAAAGGTTTATAAGGTGGTCAAAGCTTTGTATGGATTGCACCAAGCCCCTAGAGCTTGGTATGCTACTTTGTCAACATTCCTAGAGAAGCATGGATACAAGAGGGGCACCATTGACAAGACTTTATTCATTAGAAGAAACAAAAAGGATATCATGTTGGTTCAAGTGTATGTTGATGATATCATTTTTGGGTCTACCAACAAGTCTTGGTGTGATGAGTTTGAAGCTTTGATGCAAAGCAGATTTCAAATGAGTTCCATGGGTGAACTTACATTCTTTTTAGGTCTACAAGTCAAGCAGAACAAGGAAGGCATCTTCATATCTCAAGACAAGTATGTAGCTGAGATACTCAAGAAATTTGATCTTGTGAATGTCAAAGCTGCCATCACTCCCATGGAGACCAAGTTGCCTTTGACAAAGGATGAGGAAGCTTTTGATGTAGATGTACACTTGTACAGATCTATGATAGGTTCCCTCATGTACTTAACTGCTTCTAGACCTGATATTATGTATGCAGTATGTGTTTGTTCACGTTTTCAGGTAACTCCAAAGACTTCTCATCTCAATGCTGTCAAGAGGATCTTCAAGTACCTCAAGGGCAAACCAAACTTGGGATTATGGTATCCTAGGGAATCACCCCTTGATTTGGAAGCATTCTCTGATAGTGACTATGGTGGTTCCAACCTTGACAGGAAATCCACAATAGGTGGTTGTCAATTTCTTGGTCAAAGACTTATCTCATGGCAATGTAAGAAACAGACAATTGTGGCCACTTCAACAACTGAAGCTGAATATGTAGCTGCTGCAAATTGCTGTGGACAAGTATTGTGGGTTCAAAATCAATTGCTGGACTATGGTTTCAATTTCATGAATACCAAAATCCACATTGATAATGAAAGCACAATCTGCATTGTGAAGAACCCAGTCTATCATTCTAAGACAAAGCACATCGAGATTCGTCACCACTTCATAAGAGATTGTTATGAGAAGAAGCTCATAAGTGTGGAGAAAATTCACACAGACTTAAATGTAGCTGACTTGTTGACCAAACCATTTGATGGACCACGGTTTAATTACTTGGTGGTTAGCATTGGTATGATCAACCCTTAGCAACATTTAAGGGGAGGCTTAGTTGTACAATTTGTTTAATTCTGGTAGCTAAGTAGTTTTAATACTGTTAGTTAAGTTTAGGTTAATACTGATAGTTGTCATATTAATACTGTTAGGTTAATACTGGTAGTTAAGTAGAGTTAATTCGGGTAGTTAGTTTTCATTAATTCTGTTTATACAATTTTTGCAATATGTTTTTCTTTGTTTTAGTCTAATTTTGCAGGCACAGCATGGATGAAAGGGAGGAGTGCCAAGGTTTTTAACTATTGTACATCCATATTTAATTCTGGTTGAAAAAGAGTTAATTCGGGTTGACTCTTAATTAATTCTGTTTGACCAAATTAAGTCTGGTAGTGCAAATTATTAATACTGGTAGTTTATTGTTAATGCTGGTTGCGGGAATTTTGACTTTTTCTGGTTTATCACTGTTTAAATGTTACCGTTAGAGATTTTTACGGCGCAATAGTCGTACAACAGAGAAGCTATATATAGATAAAGTTTGATTTCTCTTTCATACTTATCTTTTTATTGCTATCTTTTCTTTTGCAAAGTAAAAATTTTCTTTATAACAAAATAGTCAAGAGTTCTGTTACCAGCATCTACAATTTCACTCGCATCAAAACCCAAGTCTCTAAATAAGATTGTCCAATGGCTCAATTAAAGTATTGTGACAAACACAATCAAGTGGGGTTTTTGCGCAAACCTGACGAGAGTACAGGGTTTGCTGAGATAGTGGATTTTCTTCGAGGTTCAAACCTCAGGTATGCTTTAACTGCTAATCCAACTATCTATGATTCTCTTGTAAAACAATTTTGGCAGAGTGCTATCACAAATACTAAAGCCGATGGGTCTCTAGAAATTAATGCAACCATTGATACCATAAGGTACACAATCTCTGAGGCGTCAATTAGGGATTCACTTCAATTAGACGACGCCACAGGAATTACAATGTTGCCTAATGAGGAACTTTTTGAGGGTATGGGGCAAATAGGGTATCCCACTGATGGAACTTTTACTTTTTGGAAAAGTTTCTTCACACCCCAATGGCGATTTTTAGTCCACCATCTTTTACACTGTATAAGCTCTAAAAGTGGTGGATGGGATCAATTCGGTAGCAATATTGCTACTGCTTTGATCTGTCTATCCACGGGTAGAGTTTATAATTTTTCTAAGCTTATTTTTGATGGTATGGTGGCAAATTTAAAGAGCAAGACAAAGTTTTTGATGTATCCCCGTTTTCTGCAAATGATTTTGAATATTCAAACAGAAAACAAAAACCTTTATCTAGCTGTGAGCCTGACCAAAAAGATCTTTGGGAATATGAAAAGGGGTTTTCGGGGGGCACCAAGACCTTTATTGCCTTCTATGTTACTTGTTGCTACTAACCCAAATGCAGGACAAGAACATGCTGTTGTGGCTCAATCCCAACCATCCTCATCATCACCTCAAGTACCACCACCTATCACTACACCTACACCACCACCTATTCCTACACCTACACCACCACCTATCCCTACACCTTCACCACCACCACCAATAACTGAGACTGAACCTACACAAGATGAGCACATCTATGAGGAGCAATCTCCTGTCCACCATCACTTCTCACCCCCACAAGCACAGGCTCTAAGCCAAATGCCTATGGATGATCTACTTCATGAAGTTCCTAAGTTGATATCAAGAATTGACAGCCTGGAAATAGATCTCAAAAAAACCAAGCTGACCATGGGAAATGCTATAGTGAAGTTAGTCAAGAAGGTGAAGAAGTTGGAAGGATTTTTGAAGAGGAGGAATTTGGTCTTGACATATTCAGAGGACGGAGAACCTGAGGCTCAGGGGAGGAAAAGTCAAGATGATCCTCTAGATTCTTCAGTACAAGGACTGGCTACTCCTCCTACAACTAAAGTCAATACTTCAGGGGAGGAACAAGTGGAAGAAATAAGTCCAAATACTCTTGAAGCAGCCAAAACTCTCTCAAAGGTTGCCTCTTTAAAGTCAAGGTCCATTGACAAGGGAAGGAGATACAAGAGAAGAAAAGAGACTAAAGGGAAGAAAGTAGTCTCAAGCTTGGATTTTTATGAAAAAGTTGATGCTGGTGCAGAACAAGTTAATACTGCTAGTGGAGTTAATACTGGCAGCATTAAAGTTAGTACTGGTGATGAACAAGTTGGTACTGTTGGTCAAGATAAAGGACAAAGAGAAGGGAAAGCTCCTATGCTCAGTGAAGACACTCCAAAGAAGTCAAAGGAACAAATTTTACAAGAAGAAGCTAGCCTTGCTGAAGCAATTAGGTTGGATACTTTGCAAAAAGAAGAGGTGGCTAAACAAGTACATTTGGACTCTCTTCTAGCACAAAGAATTGCAGAAGAAGAAGAGTTAACTGAGCAACAAAAGAAAAGAAAAGCTCAAGTTCAGTTTGAAGCTCAGCATTATACAAATGAAGATTGGGATTTAATTAGAGCAAAGATTGAAGCTAATGCAGAGTTGTCAAAAAGCATGCTAGGAAGTGAACTTCAAGGAGAAGATTTTGCAAAGAAAATGGTTGATCTTGTCAATCAAAGGAAGAAATATTTTGCAGAAGAAAGAGCTAGAGCTAAAAGAAACAAGCCCATGACCCAATCACAGCTGAAGACTTATATGATGAATTACTTGAAGAATCAAGGGACATGGAAGTTATCTCAGCTGAAGAAATTGAGTTTTGAAGAAGTCAAGGAAGAATTTGACAAGCTTGTGAAACAGGTTGAATCCTTTGCACCAATAAATTTTGAAGCCACTAAAGCTGGTTTGAAAAGATTTGGTGAAGAGCTTCAGACAAAGACTCCAAAAAGACTAAAAGATGATGAAGATGTTGAAGCAAAGGATGATGAGCCAACCAAGAAATCTAGAAAAAGAAGAAAATAGATGGCAAGGAAAGGATTGCATACAAGTGCTGATAAGAATGACTTTGAAGATTCAGATGAAGTTGGTGAGCAAGAAGAGTCTGTCACAGGTACTAAAACTCCAATTAATCCTGTTCCTATAGCTATGAAAACACCTAGTGTAGCCACCTATAAGATCATCAAGCAAGGAGAAAAAGGAGTGTACCAAATAGTTAGGGAAGATGGAACTGATGTAGTGTACATTAATTTTGGTGCTATGTTGAAGGTTATATCTAGAGATGATCTTACTGAGTTATATAGGATTGTAATGAATAGATATGGGATGGATGGACCAGAGGATGAGCTAGAGAAGGTATTTTGGAAGTATTTAAAGAATATGTTTGAAGAACCTCTTAGTACAGATCCTATATGGAGTGAATTAGGACAGCAAAGGATCATAAGTTGGAGATATTATGAGTCCTGTAGAGTACATTGTTTGAACTTAGAGTCAATGGATATATATATGTTAATTGAAAGAACATATCCATTATCTGCTGAGATGTGCAAAGCCATGCTAGATAAGAAACTACAAGGAGGAAAGCCAGATGAAAATTGCTACAAAATGTTAAAAATGATGGAAAAGCAAGCTGGTATTAGGAAGTAGTGAAGTCTGAAGAGTTAGAAGTCTAGGATAGAGATGAGAAGGATAACACTTGGTGGAGGTGCTATGCACTAACACAACAAATGGTTATCAGTTCACCATGTCTAATCAACATAAGAACTGGCTAGTCCAGGAGCAAACGGCTCTTGGTAAAGACTTCTCAAATCCGTTCTATGGTTGACAACTTGCAAATAAGTTGTATGGTTTTCAACTCACCATATCTGTTTAAGTGAAGAGTTGGCTAGCCCACAAGTTTATGGCTTGTGGTAAAGGCTGTGGAAAAACCATAACTAGTCCATAAGATTATGGCTTATGGTAAAGACAAATTGCAAATCCATATTAGATGGTTGACACTTTACCAAAAAGTGGATGGTATATCAACTCACCAAGTTTCATGTACAAAGAGTTGACATGGTTATCAATCCACCATGGAATTTACCTTTTCTAGGTGCCAAAGGATTGACTAGCCCTGAGCAAACGGCTACAGGTAAAGGCATATCAAATCCGTTTATGGCTGTAATGGTTTGCCAAAAACCATATGGTATTCAACTCACCAATGTTTCAAGTACTGAGAGTTGAAATGGTTTTCAGTTAACCATGGACATACACCTTTCTGGTGGCCAAAGGACTGACTACTCCAGAGTGAATGGCTAACTGGTAAAGAGACATCAAATCCATTTAAAATTTTCAATGATTCACCTCTCACAGGAGTTAACACACCTGGAAGTGATGAGAATAGACTGAAACTCTATGATTTGATGTACAAAATTGTCAATGTTGCTGATATGATGGATTGCTGAAGAGCTTTGAAGAATAGTTGCTGCAAAGATAACAAGAGAAGACTTGAAGTGTTGCAGATCAAGAACAACTTGAAGAATTCTATTTACAACATCCTCAGGAAGCTTAAAGTATTTAAAGTAAAGATCAAGAATGTTTTGAAGGAACTTGAAGTTCACAAGTGAAGATCAAGTTAGGGGAGGATTGTTGGGAAAATAGATTGTAACAGACTTAATACTGGTAGTATAACAGTTAAGTCTGATAGTGATAGTTAGTTCTGTTAGTATTAAGTTAATACTGGCAGTACTAAGTTAAGTCTGGTAGTACTAAGTTAGTACTGGTAGTCTTAGCAGTACTAAAGTTAGTACTGGTCATAGTTAATTCTGTTCATAGTTAAGTCTGTTTATGAAACAGAATAGTAATAGTTATCTTAGAGATATCTTAGGAAAGGATACGTATTATCCTTTGACACGGTTGTAAAGCCCATTAGGGTTTCCTTGGTGTATAAGAGGAACCCTAAGGCACAATGTTATGTACAACAACGTTTTAGAGAAATATTAATAGAAGCATAGAGCTTTATAGCAAGTTAGTATTGTCGTTTCTTCTTTATTCTTGTGTTAAGATTCCGCATTAACACTTGATAATTCATAGTCAGTGTCTCTCATATAGTTGATTTGGATTTATCCAAGTTATCTATCGTCTTATAAAGGCTAGTCAAATCCTAAACCAAGGACCTACATATCTAGTCTATATGTTTGATGACGGATAGAATATATTAGGGTTGAACCAATCATGATAATCGTCCGATAAGGGACAATTGAAATCGTCATCTTTGAAGAACACGAGTATTGAATCCATGATGCTCGAATAAAATTTATTGATCTTTTATGTTTTCTTACAGGATTATCGCCACCGAATTAGGTGCTAAATGTGCTATGTGTGTTATGTACTTTGATTAATGGTAAGCGCTTATGTCGCTTTAGTGTTGCCAATAATGTGGCATTAAGTTTTTGATGAATGGGTATGCCTACCCATGGTTTAATTGCTAAGGCTTAATTATGAGCGAGCATGATTTGTGATGATTTATGTGCTATCCTAAGTCGATAGGTGAATTTAAATGTATATATGTATATGTGTATGGTACTATGGTACTTTTTCTTTTGAAGTAGTCATCTACTCCAGTAATCGGAGAGCGACATGGTAATTTTTGGAATATTAATTTTTCGAGGCTTTATGTGTTTTCTCTTTTGATAAGAGCGATTGAGAATGATATGTGTTAGTTTTCTTTTTGCTAAGGCTTCATAGTAAGTGAGCATGATTTGTAATAATTATCGCCAAGGCTTAATAATAAGCGAACTTAATGAAATGCCTATGTAAAGCTAGGCCAAACTGCGAAGTCGCTATAAAGTGGCGAATATGTGATTATGTGATTATGTATAAATAGTGCTATAGTGCGTTTGAAGGAGTTACGTATACTCCGGATTATTTTCGCAACCGGTGGTGCATTCATTAATGGGACCGAGTTGGCGTCGTGCGTTTTGATTTGTTGGTTGGACCACCAATCGAGTTTTGGTTGATCCATCGTTTCTAAATATTTTTTAGAGTGGCGTGGTTATTTCTCCCGGATGTTTATGTCTTCTTATGACAAGAGCGATCGCGTATGTGTGTATACTTTGTTGGTAGACATACCATTGTTTTTGTGTTGATTTTTCACCTCGTATTTAGTGATTGTAACGTCGTGTATCCGTCGCGTAAGAATGCATGAGTCCGTTCGAGGGTCAAAGCCTATATCTCCATGAGTCATCTTAGGACGAATAAGTTAAATTAAACATCGGGACGACGCTCCCTTAAGGTGGGTAGAATGTAACAACCTGAGTTTTAGGCCTACGATTATCTCGAGCCACGATTTATTTTCTACGATTGATATGGAATAATCGTTTTTCGTTCTGGGCAATTTGACAAAAATTATTATTTTTGGCTATTTCGCAAGCTGTGTTTCGAATTTCTATTCGTTTGAGCGTTTAAGAAAATTTGAAAATTTCATATTTTTGCTCCGAGAGTGAAATTATATTTATTTTAGCATTTTATGGCTTTCCCCGAGTTTTCGTAAAAACCGTGTTTAAAAGTCGTGTTTTATGTGGTTTAACATTTTATTAAATGTTTTAAAAATAAAATAACGTCAACGGAAGAAAAATAATTATGAATTTATAAAACCCGATTCTTTGGTCGGTTATAAGGACGAAACAAACACCTTCGTACTATATTGAAGGACCATTGGAGGAGGAAGGACTAATTGTGTCAAAATCTTAAACTAGTTCCCTATATAAACAAACTAATACCTTCATTTTAACATTTTACAAAAAAAAATTATCTCTCTTGTCCCTCTTGCTCTCTAAACGACGGTCATCACAAGGAGCTACCAAAACCGGCCGTCGAGCCATATGCAACACGATCCGTCTTCAAAATATTAATCCCCTCATCAATACATACATATCCTACTAATAAAACGTGACATGCAATTTGTAATTAAGGAGTTTGAGTTCGGGCTTGATTTAACCATTTTCGGTTGAAAAGTGGTAGTAAAAGGGTTAGATAGGTGTTTCGAAAGTTGGTTTAATTAGAAAAGGCTTGGTTTGTTGTTTGAGGTTGCGTCCGAGTTATGTCAAAAAAAGAGGAAGGCCGAAATAATTTTTGTTGTTGGTTGTAAGTATTCTATTCACTTGTCGTAATGTTATTCTTATTTTTGTATTGCATTTTGAATATTGCATGTGATGGAATCCGAGAATCTTGAGTTAGACTATAATAGAAATGATATTGGATGATAAAAATAGGCTAGTTGATAGCATTTCGAGGTTGTCTGAAGCCAAAAATGTGGTTTTAATGAGTTTCGAAAAGTATAAATTTGAGCAAAAAGTTTGGCTCGTATTTTGAGGGTCGAAAAATTTTAGAAACTGATTTTTGGTTTAGAAATATGATAGAGTTCGTTCTAACGATTGTTTCGGTAGTTGGATTGTTCCGTAACTCTTAATAACGAAGAAGTTACAACGAAAACAAGATTTGAAAACCACCTTAGAGTGAAAACTAGTTGCTCGGCCTCCGTGGTGGGGGGTTTTTCTTTTGGCGGAGTGAAAACCGATTGTTCGGCATCCATTTAGATTCCCTCGCAGTTAAAGTCCTGGTTTGTAGATTTATGCTTTCTTTTTGTCTTCTTATGTACTTTTAAGTTTCTAGCTCCTTGCTAAACTCTTCTATATCAATATATTATCAGCCGTTTAAAAAAAAACTTATAAACTAGTTTCAACTATTAGAAAATATTAAAGTGCTGACAGAATTTTAATTGGACGATTTGAGCACTCTCGAGAACGTTTTGGCCTTCCGAAGAAACACGAAAGTTGTTCGGATTGTCGTTTTACTTTGTTGCGAGGCTTGTTAGTTTTAAAATTGCACAATGACTGGTCAAAATTTGAAGATAAAATTCTGCAATATATTAAAAAGGTACTAGTTTTCTATAGAAACTTGCAAGGGTATTTTCGCCATTTTCCTTTGAGTTTCGGGTCTCGGGTAAAACTAAAAAGTTGTCCGAAATGTTGTTTTACATCAAAGTGCTTTAGAGTCCGAGTCGTAAAAATTTGATTTAGCGGGTCGTTTTGGATGGGTCAGATTTAAGGAAAATTTATATAATAAAAGTCAAATAAAGTCAAACGTAGACTTAACACGCCGTTTAAGTTGTCGAAAGACGATATGGGGTAGTCATAATAGTAACGACTATTATTCTATTGATAATGGTATTTTCGAAACAACGATTGCATTTAAAGATGCCGTTTCTAAAAATAGAAACTTCTATAATTAAGTACATATATACATATAAGTATACAAGGAAAGTGTCGTCGAGGGTGTCATATGACGACAAGACTCTAATAGATGGATACAAATGGAAAAATGAAATCTTCTATGAACTAACATGACCAAATGGTCGGACTTACTAAAAGTGGTAACTTTCCGAAAATAATAACTTCCTAAAAATAGAAAGTTTCTGAAAATAGAAAGTTTTCAATAAAGTGATACAACTTATGTTTGAAAGAAAGATAGTATCTAAAGTATACTAAGTGATAGGATCTAGGCCGCGCAAGAGGATTTCTCATCACGTGTGTATTTTATACGATTTATATCGTTGCGATGTACGCATCATTCGATCGTACTTTATTATACAGTAACCAAGCGACATAATTATAGGTCGCGGTCGAGTTCATTATCGGTGATGTTTCGTGATTGATTGATTATTGATTGTGGTCTCCGATCAAGGAGTTCATAGCCTTGCTTTTGAACTATTTTAATGTTTTAAAACTCGCAAGGGGGATACATGCTTGTTTTGAAAATTGAATGTAATGTGTTTTAATACGTGATATGATTCCATGCTATGAGTTTATCCTTTGACTGTGTACTCGTTAATTACTGAGGAGGTAAACACTGAATGCATTAAATAGATCTATTGGGTTTGACAACCCTTTACGGGGTATGAATCCATTGCGCGAGCACCCTGTAACGGACATTATATATTGAGAAAGGGGTGGTGGCATACTACCTGGTCAATTATTTATCTATAATGATAAATGTGTTAAGCTTCAGTACACGGGCTCATGAAATTTGGATATGTGGTATGGCTTGCCTAGCTAGCAAGTCATACATGTTTTTGGTGAAACCAAACTGCGTTCTAAGGTTATAAATGTTTTGTGGAACCAACTATATGTTTTAATTGTTACTTGAAAACTCTATGAATTTACTCAACATTTTGTTGACGTTTTTAAGCATGTGTATCGTGCTTGTGATGGCTTGGATGGGACGAAACGCAGATATTAAGGATTGGAACTCGGTGAAATTTTATACATTTGATAATGTGATTTTTAGAAAATGAGTCATGTTATGACTCATTAGAAATATATTTTCTAAACTAGTTTGGGACCTTGTAACTGTGATCTTCTTCTTAAATAAATCGAATGTGCTTTTGTTTTATAAACGTCTCTTTTAAAGTCGTTTACTGTGACATGTGTGCATGTATTATGAAGTAGCACCCCAAAGGGATATTCCGATGCGTTGTAAATTTGGGGGTGTTACAAAAGTTGTTGGTTACTAATATACCATAGTGTAGGTGAGTTTCTTGCGACTATACTAGTATTATGTTTTCAGGCATATGACTTTCTTGTTACTTAAAAGGTTTGCAAGCCAACCATACCAAGAAACAAGTTTAAAGCATAAACTCGATAATTAATATGAATTCTTGGTCTTTTTTACTTTTTTGGTTATTGTTGGTTAATCTTTATTATCGGAGATCGCTCAGTTTTGCTAATGTGATAAAATTAAGCAACTTAATTGACAAAAAATTGAGCCAAAATTAGAAAGGAAAAACAAATTAAGCTAATTTTAATTGGTGGCTCCGAATCTATTTCATTAAAGAAATTAAAAGAATTCCTTTCAAATGGTATTATCCAAATACCCCTCGCCATTTGTATTTTGCTAGCTCTATAGTAAAGTTGGTCTTTTGTAAAAGTGTAGTGCATCTTATATGTTTTTGCGCTACTGATGGCTTAATGGTTGAAATTTTGATTACTTTTTCATTAATTCTAAATGTGCTTTGGTTTTTTTACCTTTGCAGATAATGACTTTGTTGATCTAACCAATGACAAAGTCTAGGGAAACGGTTACACTTTCATTAAAACTAAACATATTACAATAAATAAGGGAAAATAAAACAGACAGAATAGAGAATAAGTAAAAGACATACACTATATAAAATTATATTCAAACATAAAATTCTTTAATCTAAATGATTCTATCCCACATAGGTTGAAGAAAGAAGTTGATGGTTACTAATATACCATAGTGTAGGTGAGTTTCTTGCGACTATACTAGTATTATGTTTTCAGGCATATGACTTTCTTGTTACTTAAAAGGTTTGCAAGCCAACCATACCAAGAAACAAGTTTAAAGCATAAACTCGATAATTAATATGAATTCTTGGTCTTTTTTACTTTTTTGGTTATTGTTGGTTAATATTTATTATCGGAGATCGTTCAGTTTTGCTAATGTGATAAAATTAAGCAACCTGATTTAATATCAAGATTTTCATTACGATCATATGGACAAGGAGATCCCTATTGAGTGGAAATGCATTAGTGAGTCTTGATGTCTCGAGAGACAAATTTTGCTGAAGTACTATGAACCATGGGCTCAAATGTTGAACGACATCAATCAGGCGAAAGTACTTTATTATTACGTCATCAGTTGTTTGTGCATATATACTCACTCCTAGATATTTGACATAACAAAATACATCATGAACATAGTAGGAGTATAATCTAAACCAATGAAATAATAACCTTCTCGGAAATATGAAACTTGGAAGTAGAAGATATAATCGGGCAGGTACTTCAATAATGTCTTACTTATTCTAGACTAAGTTTAGTCTACGTCTATTATGTACATTATTATTCTCATAATTTTTACGTATGTTGGTTAAAACTTGTATTATATTACTTGCATTCATGCACATCATACTCAATACCCCTAATACCCTAACTAATACATATATACATACTTATACCCTCATATTTTAGATGAAATCCTTTCCCCATGCACCAAACTTTCAGCATCACTAAGAGAAAGACAGACAAGAAGCTTTTCCCTTGAAAACCTACCCATTTACTTTAATCATACATGTATATCAAGTTAAATCAAAGTCATGTGATGCCCACTCCTTTCTTCTATGCTTGACCGGCCCCAAGACACACAAACACACTCTTTGCCATTTTTGATATTACCATAACATGTGACTAGCAAAGCATCTTATACCTTACTTGTTTAACTTTTATAAACATAAGACTTTTACTAATCTTTTATTCACTTTACAAGCTAGCAAAGAAATTCTCTCTTTTTCTTCCCTATCCCATGGCTCAAGGAGGGTCACAAGATGGCACTTCCTTTTCAAGCCTTGCAAGCCCATGTGATACCAAAGATACCTTTAAAACATACCTTAAATACCTCTTATATGCAAGACTTTCATACTAGTTCACTTAATTACTAAAAAACACACAAAACTCTTCTTTCTCTCCTCTCAATTTAGACAGCAAGGGTGCAAGAACACAAGTGTTGGGCAATTTATTTAAGAAACGGTATAAATCATGGGTTTTGTAAGCTTAAAAATAGGGTTTAGTTAGTTATTTTGGGTTCATCTTGCATCATTAAGCATCCATCTTCATCTATAATTGTAAGTATCATTATTTTCATGTTATCATATATTATATACATTATATATAAGATTTATAGCTTCTTAGTATGCTTGTGTATAAGTGAAACTTGTTAAACAACTTGTTTTATAAAATCTATAGTTGAGCAGATTTTTGTCTTGACTAAACGACTTGTAATGACCATCTTAAAGGATCCCATGAGTAAAATCTATAGTTGAGCAGAACCAGCATATCCATTCATGCAACAGTTTTGCCATCATCATTTAGGTGCATGTAAAACGTTTTGATATTCTGGACGTGTCAAAAAAGAGCGGCTTAACTTAAGTAAACTATTTTCATTATTGCTATGGCACATCCATTGATAGCCTCCTCTGTTATGCAATACTCGTGCTGACTTTGCAAATCACATCCCCATTTCACCTATTATAACCAACAAACCACTTAAGGGTGCATTGATACAAATTTCCTCAATATAGACCTTCGTTACACCAATAAAAAAACCAAATAAGACTAACAGCTAAATTGTGAGTATGTCCAGTAATAGATGGCTAATCAGAAACACCATCGTGCTCCTCATCATCATCACAGTTGATACCCCAAAACCCACCTACACCAGAACTAAATCCAGTTATAGGAGACGGGTAATGGAGAGCTAGGCCTTGATGCTGATCAATCCCCACACTGGAGAAGAGATGTGGGTCCAATTAGGTATGAACCTGAGGCGTGTTACTGGACTGAATGGGTCCCATCTGAGACTGGCTAAACAACGGCTGCAGAAACGGCGTAGTTTGTGCTGAACCAAACACAAACCCATTCGAAACACCATCCCCACTTCAACCCATTCTCTTCACATTTCACAAATCATAAAAAATGAATCAGCATTATTTGTTGTCACCTGTAACTTCATTTTCCAACTGAATAAGCTTAACCTTCACCGAGTCCCTGTAGCAGATCCTTAAACTCGTCTGACTCTATGCTAATCGTAATTGTCTTATGACCAGTGGCTTCAAATTTTACAGTAATTTACAGTATTTTCAATTTTTATAATAGTGATTTATAGTGTAAAACTTTAATACAAAAGATCAACGGAGATAATTAATAAATACTCAAATTGTCATAAATTTGAGCATTATCTTTATGAAGATGATAGTTGTTTCTTCTATCATTGATGTTGCTCACTTATTTGAATATATGGTAAAAGCTACATTCCTGCTAAACCTATAGTAGTGTGGCTCTTTATCTGTTTCACTTATGGTTTGTCCTTTTTCACTTCTTTTGATGTACGTTGGTGGAGTATATTCTAAGTTCAGTTGCAACATTGTGTTGTTCGAGTTATAGATCTGATGGATTGGTTTTCTTGTAGGTAATTGGACTATACGATGCCATGCAACCTTAAGGGCCCAAGCTTACAACTCTGTGGCAAACCAATAACTTTTTCAAGACTTAAAACACTTAGTGTGACAGAGGTATGCAAATCCTAATTCAAGCTATCTTATAGATCATCATTATAAGAGTAACTTCAGGTGGATCTTCCTGCCCTTTTGCTTATGAACATGTCAATTTCGCTAATTTTCTATCTCCAAAGAGTCAAAAGTACCGCATAGTAAAAAGAGCACCAAATTAGCAAACAAAATCCCGCAACAATATATGTTGTTAAGGAGTATGCATAACAGGAGTTGGATGTGCATACCTGATTAGATAGCTCTAATGACGCATGAGGGTAAAAGAAAGCTAAATCGTCTAAAGGAAGAGATGGGACGCCTTATTCTACTTCATTAAGAACAACCGAGTTTATTGACTCCGGTGTAGCTTCAGAAACTATTGTCTCTTTTGTAGCCATCACCCATTTATCCACCATATTTTTCCATGATCTGCAATTTTAGTCGTACATCATATATGTTATAACCAAAGGTAAATGACATGTTACATACCTATGAATATGTAATGTAATGATGAAATATTGAAAACTGAGAACATCACTTATAAATACTTGGTTCCATGCATGATCTGCACTTATACATACCTAAGAGCATCTTGAAAACTGACCTTTGTTTCCTTCATGTCCGGTGGATGATCAAATTTTGATGGATGTGTTGACCACTCAGTGGATAAGCTCATACAGTAAGAATAAGCTAATACAAACAAGTACAACATTAAGTAAACCTAAATAAACGAAGAGGGATCCCCGTTCGGAGCTTTTTTTTGGCTCTTATATAAGTGGCCTAATCGGAGTTCAGCCGTTTTCTAGTTGAGTTTTGTACCATAGTAGTATCTTATGAGACATTCGGCACGCCTTACCATTAGGCCACCTTCAGGGCATATCTTTGTTGCTTATGAAAAACACATAACAGATAACTTTAAACATGTACCTGAATAGCCCCAAACTGTGTGTGATACTTTGTAAACTCTTGATCATCTACTTAGTGAAAGAACCTGACTTCGAAACAAAGTTAAACCAATATAAATTGCGTTATTGTTAAACATGGAATCAATATCTTGAACGAAACCAACAATTAGAACTTAAACACATATACATCATGCTAAGCAATAGTTAATTAAAAACAACTAATTCTATCACACCAAAAAATAATTAATTAAAAACACTAATTACGATAAAAATAGTTAGTCATCACGGGATCAAATATAACGTTAGTTTAGGGTTCATACCCAATTGTGTGATAGAAGACCTCAAAATTGGTCAATGAAAATAATAAATATATTTAGATTTTACAAAGATAAATCCTTAATTCATCTAATAACAATTCACAAAAAGAAAGAAGAATACGATTGTGAAGAATGTAGATTATTACCTATATTAAATTGATTGTGTAAACCAATTGGATCAACCACGTCAATTTATTTGTAGCGATTGATTTCCTCAAAGTAATGATAAACCCTATGTGATGTTGTACCAAACTTGATCTTTGAATCGATTGTTTACACCCGTTAATCAAAAAATAATCTTTTTCTGGATAGGGTTGGGAACTCGGTAAACTTAATTTAGGTTTTGGCAGAGAGAATGATCATGTATTTGAGTAATTGTGTTTTTCTTTTTAGTTTCAAATTACACCTTTTAATATTTTTAGATTAACCCCGTTTTTCTATAGCTTTTTATATTTCAATTTTTGACACATGTGTGTTTTAACATAAGTTTTCTTAAAAAACGAATTTACAATTTTTTTTGTCAAATAAGGAAACATTCATTTTTTTTAAATACGAAAGTCGCCACTTTTCGTTTTCCTTTACTAGATAACAGATTGACCGTATGTATCCTTACTTTCTAATATTGGGATTTTTTACATGTTTATGGGTGCGTTTGGTAGAAAGCTTTTAAGAGCTTTTTTAAGCAATTAGCATTTAACATTTCGTTTGAAAGAAAGCAGTTAGCATTTATAAAATTATAAAAACGTTAATTTCTCAATGCTCTTTGAATTAGCATTTAGCGTTTAGCATTAGCATTATGTCATTTTACATATTAAAATTACAAGTTACAGCTATTCAACCAAACACTTTTATAAATTAAACTGTTACTGCTAACTGTTAATGCTAACTGCTTACTGCTAATGCTAACTGCTAGTTTTAACAAACATACCTTATATTGTGCTTTTGTGTCGGTTAAGCTTTATATGAACATGTTATAATAGAAACTTGAGTCATTATCTAGACTGAATGTTTATTGTATAAGCTGCAGTTTTCTTACATTTTCGTGTTGATAGAATTTATGGAATATACATGTAGCCAGGTAAATATACAAACTGTTTCGTGGCATGCATTCCCCGTGCCTTATATAAACTAGGTAAATATACTTGACTAAGGCTAGAAGTAGTGGTCATCATGCATCACCGTTCACATTAGCTCTAACTCAGCGCCACCTCAGCTTTCTCTCTCCCTCACCATACCTCACCATTCAAGTGTTTTAGTCACCATACCCCACCTTTCATTAAAATACATATTTTATACAAAATTTAAAACCCTATAAATACCCCCACTCACACTCAACATAACCAAATATAAATACATAAACTCAAAAAAAGAGGGTCCACATGTTTTACCACTCACGCTTGGTGAGTGGCTCACCAATCTTTTATTTTTTTAGGTTGGTCACGAGTGAGGGAGGGGAAGTGTTTTGGCATTCACGAGTGAGGTGAGGGGTGGATCACGCCCACTCCTTCTAGCCTAATATTGAAATGTCCTAAACAAAAATAAGAGTTAATTGCATAAATGGTCCTTGGGTCAACCGGGTCTAACGAAAATGGTCCCTAAACTTTTTTTTCCTAGATCCTCTCCCTGTGGTTTTGACCCATATCAGGTTTCTTCCCTTGACCAACTTTTCCGTTTGTTTGACCGTTAATTGTTAGTTTAGTTGGTGTAAATGATATAAATACCCTCGTGTGTGTTTCGAAAATGATCCCCGTGGTTTGTTGTGTTTTGGAAATGGTCCCTATGACCGTTAATTATTTTATTTCTTTTATTTGCTTTTTAATTTTTTTTATTTCTTTTAAAATTTTACTTTTTTATACCTTCCATTTATGTTTTATACTGTTTTTTAGGTTTTCCATTGTTTCAATTACTTTTATGCGTTTTGGAACATTTTTATACGTTTTCGTTCGTTTTTGTACTTTTTTACGTTTTCTAAGTTTTTGTACATTTTGTCCGTTTTTGTTCTTTTCATACGTTATTTTACATTTTGTCCGTTTTTATATGTTTTTGAATATTTTCGTACATTCTTATACGTTTTTTAATTTTTTATTATTTATATATTTTTATTTTTTTATTTAATTATTATTATTCTTATTTATACATTTTCATCCATTTTACACTTTTCGTACGCTTTCATCCGTTTTGTTATCAGTGTTCTTTCTTATTTTTACGTTTTATACGTTTTTATCAGTTTTCATATGTATTTTTACGTTTTCGTACGTTTTCCATTTTTATCTTTTTTTTCGTTTTTTTTCGTTTTTTCAAAAGTTTTTGTACGTATGAAAACAAATAAAACTAAAAAAAAAAAATTTAAAAATAAATAAGATTAATATAAATTATATAAAAAATAAAAAATATATAAATAATGTAAAATTAAAAAATAATATTAATAATTAAATAAATAATTAATAATAATAATAATAATAAAATATAAAGAAATAAAAAATAATTAAAATAAAATAGTAATAATAAATTAATAATAAAAAAGTAAAAATAATTAATAATAAATTAATAATAAAAAAATTAACACATGGACTAAATCTGTGATATTCAACAAACCATAAGGACCATTTACAAAACACGTATGAGGGCAGATTGGTAATTTCAGTCTAATTAACGGTCAAACAAACAGAAAAGTTGGTCAAGGGACCAAACCCGATATGGGTCGAAACCACAGGGAGAGGATCTAGGAAAAAATATTAGGGACCATTTTCTTTAGACCCGGTTGACCCCAGGGACCATTTATTAAATTAACTCTAAAAATAAACTATATGAAGTCATCACCTCATTATTAAATTATGTGAACAAAATACTAATCTCAACCGCTTTAAAATTTCGTAAATTCTCGATCTCCTTATTTATTTTTTATTTATTTATATTTATCTTAATCTGATTCTTGGAATTTTTATTATCGAGATATAACTTGAATCATGGAATTTGTTTTATTTTTAGTGGTGGTTCAGATTTGGGATAATGTATATGTTTGTGTATAAAGATCCTCTCATATTCAAAATGAACATGATAGGTAATGTTGAGGTTATTGTGGGGTGGACAACTTGGATCGATTGATTGGGAATTTGTGTACAATTTGGATTGGGCGGCTGCGCCTTCATGCCAACACTGTCAGGTTTCAGAGAGAACAAAAAAAACATACCCTCATCCAATAATGTTCTACCCAGAAAAAATGCATCACCAGGTACAGTTTCAAATTCATTTGCTGCTGTTTTAAAAAGTGGATCAGTTAACCATAATACCGTTACTGAATCATCCCCTGCCATTGTTCTTGATGATGCATGCATTATGGAACGTGACTTCTCGTGTTCTTTAATGGGTAAAATGAAAGATATAAATGCACTTTCTAACCTCTTCATCATTCTAGCAAATGAGGGTTTTGAAAATGTTAAGCTTTTTTATTTGGGTGGTCAATGGGTTCTTCTTGAATTGGATTCAGTCACTTCTAAAGAAAAGATTACTAATCATGTGGGTGTTGGTTCATGGTTTGAGGTGTTGAAACCGGCTTGTAATTCTTTTGTGTGTGAGGAGCGTCTAGTGTGGGTAGCTATTGAAGGTTTACCAGTTAAAGCTCTTACGCGTAATACGTATGCAAAAATTATAGCGTCTTGGGGTGAACTTGTAGATATAAATGAATCCGATAACTGCTCTTTGTCATGCATAAGAGTGTGTGTGAGAACAAAACCCCGTGTACTTATAAATGATAGGGTTAAAATCATCATTAAGGGGCAGCTTCACTGGATTTGTGTTAAGGAGCAGGAAGCATGGATGCCAGAATTCAAAACGGTGATGGAGGATGACACTTCTTCAGATGAGGAATCTGAGGGGAATAATGAGAACGATCGTGGGTCAGATAATGAGCATGTTTCTGAAACGAGCTTTGCTCATGAAAATGTTGATGAATTTCAGGTAAATCCTAAACCCAGTTGTAACACTGTCATCTCTGAAGACCCATTTGGGATATATAAAATTCTAAAGAGGAATAAGGATGCTAATGTGACAGAAGGTGATACTCATACTCCACAATACCCTCCAGGTTTTACCCCGAATGTTGAGGAAAATGTTGTAGACAACATTCCTGGAAACGCTTCTCAACCCAAACCAAATCCTACTACGTCTGGCAACAAGGAAAAGGCTTCATCGGTTAATGATAAATTTCAAGCAAGTGGCTCAATATTGGAAGTAATGGATGAATTGATAAAGGTGGGTCAAACTATGGGTTATAACATGGATGGATGTATGAAGAATATAGAAGCCATTATTGGTTCTCAAGGAGATAGCGAAGTTTTTAGATGAATTTCTTGTCCTTAAATATTCAAGGTCTTGGTAACAAGGCTAAAAAAGGGTGGATCCAGGAGTTGAATACCAAACATAGAGTTAATTTTGTAGCTTTACAAGAAACTAAGATGGAAAAAATGGATCTCTTTTCTATCAAGGCATTGTGGGGAAATTTATCTTTTGACTATGCTTTTAGTCCCTCTATTGGTTACTCAGGGGGTATTCTTTGCGTTTGGGATCCTAGATTATTTGTTAAAGATAATTCTACAGTTTCAGATTCTTTTTGGCGATCTCAGGTACTTGGATCCCTTCATCTACCAAACTTCTTGTTATATCTATCTATGCTCCATAGGATCTTACCGAAAGAAGCATGTTATGGGACTTTATTCATCATTTGATAGATTCTTGGGATGGAGAATGTGTCCTCTTAGGTGATTTTAATGAAGTTCGATTTGAGCACGAAAGGCGTGGTTCTTTATTTAATTCTCATGGCGCCAATTCCTTTAATAATTTCATCACTAGGACGGGCTTGATTGATCTTCCTTTAGAAGGGTACTCATTTACTTGGGCTCATAAATCTGCTTCCAAGATGAGTAAATTGGATAGAATTCTTATTTCTGAGGGTTTATTGGCTCTATTTCCTTCCATTTTAGCTTTATCTCTAGATAAGCATCTTTCAGATCACCGGCCTATCCTTCTTCTAGAATTGAATGTTGCTTATGGTCCTACGCCATTTCGGTTTTTCCATTCTTGGTCTTCCTGGAAAGGTTTTGACAAGATGGTTGAAGATTGGTGGAAGAATTCTGTTTGTATGGAATCAAATAGTATCATAAAATTAAAGAAAAAATTGCAGTCTCTTAAGTCTTCAATTAAACGTTGGCTTGCTGAAGATAATCAAAAGTCGAATGAGCCGTAACGATGATCTGATTCATGAGAGGACGAATTTGTTGAAGGAGTTGCAGGATTTTAACAAGTCTTCATGGAGTTTTAGTAGATGGTGATTGGATTGTGGAACCTTCTCTGGTGAAAAATGAATTTCTCAAGCACTTTGCTACTCGCTTTGCTGCCTCGAGTTCAAGTAGTATCACTTTTGACTATCAATTTCCTAATCGGTTAACCCCTGATCAAATCGAGGATCTTAAATTAAATGTCTCTTATGAGGAGATAAAAAGAGCGGTTTGGGATTGTAGAATAAGCAAATCTCCTGGCCGTAACGGTTTCACTTTCGAATTCTATCATAAATACTAGAGTTTAATTGACCACGATGTCATAGCTGCTGTTACTTCCTTCTTTTCTACAGGTTTATTTCCTCCTGGATGTAACTCTTCGTTTATTACTTTGATTCCCAAATCGCAGGAAGCTAAAATGGTTAAAGAATTTCGTCCTATAAGTTTGATTGGAAGTATGTATAAGATCATCACTAAAGTTTTAGCTAATTGTTTGAGCCTCGTTATATCGGAGCTTGTAAGTTATGTTCAATCGGCCTTTGTTTCTAATCGGCATATTCTTGACCACCCATTTATGTTTAATGAGCTATTATCCTGGTGTAAGCACAAGAAGTCCAAAGCCTTGATCTTTAAGATAGACTTTGAAAAAGCTTTTGATTCGGTCAGATGGGATTACTTAAATGTGGTTCTAGCTAATTTTGGTTTTGGCCTTAAATGGCGTAGTTGGATTCAAGGATGTCCTAACTCTGCTATGGGGTCTATTCTTGTCAATGGTAGTCCGACCTTGGAGTTCAAATTTTCTAAAGGTTTGAAACAGGGGGATCCTCTATCTCCTTTTCTTTTTATTCTTATCATGGAAAGCTTGCATATATCCTTTAATATCATGGTGAATGCTGGGCTTTACAATGGTATTCAGATTGATGAATCTCTTAACTTATCCCACTTGTTCTATGCTGATGATGTTATTTTTGTTGGTAAATGGAATTCATCAAATTTATCAACAATTGTTAACGTTCTTAAGTGGTTTTATTTGGCTTCGGGTCTCAAGATTAATCTTAATAAAAGTAAGTTTATGGGTATTGGTATTTCTCATGGTGTGGTAGCTTCAACAGCTAAGTCTATTGGTTGTTCAATTCTCCATACTCCTTTTAACTATCTTGGTGTAAAGGTAGGTGGTATTATGTCGAGACTTAGCTCTTGGGATGACGTCATTGCGAAATTATCCGCTAGACTTTCTAAATGGAAGCTCAAATCCCTCTCGATTGGTGGTCGTCTTACTCTCATCAAATCTGTTTTGAGCTCTTTACCGTTATATTACATGTCCTCATTTAAGGTTCCTAAAGGCGTTCTTAGTAAAATGGAATCGATTCGTAGGAATTTTTTCAATGGTGTGGAAAATGCAAAGAAAAAGATGTCGTTGATTGGCTGGAATAAAAATTTAGCTTCTAAGAAAAATAGAGGTCTTGGCGTCTCTAGTTTTTTTGTTTATAACCGCGCCCTTCTTTTCAAATGGATTTAGCAGTTTCTTGCTAATGGTGCTTCTCTTTGGTCTTGATTTATTTCAGCTATATATGGTATTCGTGGAGCTCTTGACAACTCTTCTTCCTATTCAAGAAGATCTCCTTGGCTCGACATTGTTAATGAAGTCAGAAAGCTTGCCTCTAAGGGCATTGATCCTCTTTCGCTTGTCAAAAAGAAAGTTGGGAATGGTGAGGCTACTTCCTTTTGGAACGATGTGTGGCTTGGTGATTTTCCCCTAAACTAAACGTATCCAGTAATTACTTTGATTCTTCAATATTTCAGTCTCCTCATCAGGCTCAAAAAGTGTATGCAAGTCTCCCCATAGCATTAAATCATATCCTTCTAGTTTTGAGGAACTATACCTTTCTTTGACCAGCCTGTATAACTTCACTACATCTTGTCTATCAAAATCATATAACATCTCACTCAGAATCTTGTACTTCTTTAAGCTTCCATCTCCTCTGGTGATTTTGTAATACATGAAATTTTCTGACACAGTGCAAGTCTTCCAATCCACAATTGGATACTTTATAGATAGAGACTCAATATCTACTGCAACATCTTCTCTTGGAACTATATCTAAATAATTTTTAAGTTCTTCTTTCTCATCATCTTGTTCCACCTTTTGTTTCTTAGTAGTACTTCTTGTTCCTCTTCTAGGAAGATATTTCTTCCTCTTTCATGTAGTCTTCTTAGAGGTATCTTTCTCAATTTTTTCTTCTTCAATTTCTTGAAATTCAGCAGGCTTCTTCTTTTCCTTTTCAATTTCTAAATCCATAGGTACAAAGTTATGATTGAAATCCCATACCTTTTCAAAAATTTGCCTAATCTCATCATAGCTCATTCCTTCAAAGTCTTTCATCTGGTAATTACTTTGATTCTTCAAGTAGACAATCATGTTCTTCCTTGCTTGAGCTTCTGACTTAGGTTTATTCTTCAAATCCCAATACTTTTGAATTGAAGGATCATTCCAATCAATATCCTTAGTTGTCTTAAGTTCAGTTGTAACTCTTTCTTCATCCAATGCTAAGAGCTGTCTTACCATCTCTTCATCTCTTGCTATTTGAGCTATTTCCTCTTCATCAACTTGTTCTTGCAATCTGATAGCTTCTTCTAAACCCAGTCTCTCTTGTTCTAAAAATTTCTTGGAATTTTTCTTAGGTTTTGGTTCAGTCATGATTGCTTTGCCTTTATTATTCCTTGCCTCTTTACTCCATCTGCCATATACAACTCTACCAGCAGTACTATGAGTTTCTCTGGCAGTACTAATATTTATAGGAGCAGGACTAACTGTAATACCAAACTGTAATATGGGCAGTACTATCTTCTAGTTGTCCTTCTTCAGTAGTATCTTGATCATGAACAACTTCATCATCTTGAGCAAAGTAGTTATTAGGGTCTTCATATATGTCAGATATCTTCCTCCCCTGTTTGGAAGAATCATCTTCCTCATTCTCTGAAAGCACAACCCTTGCTCTCTTCCTTGCTTTCCTAGTCTTGACTTTAGACTCCAACTTCTTAATCCTGAGAATGAGCTTAGTGAATGCAGTACTATAAGTTTGCTTTGTCCTCTTCAAATCATCCTCCAAGACTCTAATCCTTTCTATAATTTTGTAACCAAATTCATCAATTCTTTTAGTTTCAGGCTACCCTCATCACTTCCATGTGAGTAAACAGCATGGAGAGGTAATTCATTAGGTGCTGGAAGATGGTACTCTGCATCAGGTGAAGGTTGAGGTTCAAAGGTAGGTTCAGTGGAAGGTTCAAATGATAGTGAAGGTGATGATGTGATCCTGGATGGTATAGGTGAAGATTCAGGTGTAGGTGAAGTAAGCATAGTAGGAAATAACCCAATTTCTACCCCTGTATATCCTTTGGTAAGCCTCCTCATGTTGCTAAAAACCTTGTTATTTAGAGAGGGTACATGATATATGCTGGAATGTGTCTTAAGCTGTTTCTTTTACATATCTAGGTAAATTTGAATAAACCTAAGATATATTAAGAACTTATGGGGGCTTCCTATGTTTGTGACCATATGTTCAAAAATCAGCCTAGAGAAGTTGTATTTCCTATTTGTTGCTAAGCAGATAAGAGCAGTAGCTATGTTACTACTAAATTGCTCCCAAGCAGTCTTCTTAGGGCTAAGACAACGAAGTAGAGTATGTATAAGAAACCTCCATTGAGGTGAGAAAACACCTTTCTGAAAAGTTAACTTATCTGAATCTGTTTGATACCTAATGAGTGCAAGCTGCTCAAAAATCTTTGAGTTAGGAATAGAAGTGATACCATCATGATCGTCCAACTTGAGATGTCTTCTTAAGGAGGCTTCAGTGATAGTCTTGGATTGGCCATCAATGATAGCAATGATTGTTACCTCCCCATCAGTGTCAGTAGAAGCTTCAGTAGTTCTCCAAAATTGTTTGATAAATGAAATATAGATTTCTTGCTTCTTAGTGAGAGCATAGCTGATATGACTTTGACTTAGAAAGTCAATAACTTGATGAAATCCCTCACTCCCTGTAGACTTTTCCAAGAACGCAGCCATATTGTGCTTATCACAAAATTCCAAACTAGCCATGAGTAAAAAGGTGATTAATTATGTGGGATATGATCGTTTAGGAAAGTATGAAGGCTGGAGAAAGTTAATCGAGATTATTTAGAGAAAACGTAGAGATATGGTTTGACCGTCTTAAAGAAATTTGAGTTTAACGTGAGTAAATCAAGCGAATATATAGAAAGATCATGAAAGTCCAATTAGTCAAACCCTATATCATAGGTATATGGCGGAAATATCTCAACGGCGCTATTTATTAATGAAAAATTCTGTTAGGGCTCAAGCAGTGCTAACGGTCATCCAGCAGTACCAAATTTGGTCTAGCAGTACTAAAATAAGCCTAGCAGTATTAACTTCTCCACCAAAAGCAGTACAAACTCCAAACTTGTGTATCATTCAAAAATAGCTTCACACAATCTCTCTTTATGTTTTTAAGCTCACATTTTATCTCTTAATTCTATTAGTTTTAGGCTACCCTCATCACTTCCATGTGAGTGAACAGCATGGAGAGGTGATTCATTGGGTGTTGGAACATGGTACTCTGCATCAGGTGAAGGTTGAGGTTCAAAGGTAGGTTCAGTGGAAGGTTCAGATGATAGTGAAGGTGATGATGTGATCCTGGATGGTATAGGTGAAGATTCAGGTGTAGGTGAAGTAAGCATAGTAGGAAATAACCCAATTTCTACCCCTGTATATCCTTTGGTAAGCCTCCTCATGTTGCTAAAAACCTTGTTATTTAGAGAGGGTACAGGATATGTGCTGGAATGTGTCTTAAGCTGTTTCTTTTACATATCTAGGCAAATTTGAATAAACCTAGGATACATTAAGAACTTATGGGGGCTTCCTATGTTTGTGACCATATGTTCAAAAATCAGCCTAGAGAAGTTGTATTTCCTATTTGTTGCTAAGCAGATAAGAGCAGTAGCTATGTTACTACTAAATTGCTCCCAAGCAGTCTTCTTAGGGCTAAGACAATGAAGTAGAGTATGTATAAGAAACCTCCATTGAGGTGAGAAAACACCCTTCTGAAAAGTTAACTTATCTGAATCTGTTTGATACCCTATGAGTGCAAGCTGCTCAAAAATCTCTGAGTTGGGAATAGAAGTGATACCATCATGATCTTCCAACTTGAGATGTCTTCTTAAGGAGGCTTCAATGATAGTCTTGGATTGGCCATCAATGATAGCAGTGATTGTTACCTCCCCATCAATGTCAGTAGAAGCTTCAGCAGTTCTCCAAAATTGTTTGATGAATGAGATATAGATTTCTGGCTTTTTAGTGACAGCATAGCTGATATGACTTTGACTTAGGAAGTCAATAACTTGATGAAATCCCTCACTCCCTGTAGACTTTTCCAAGAACGCAGCCATATTGTGATTAATTATGTGGGATATGATCGTTTAGGAAAGTATGAAGGCTGGAGAAAGTTAATTGAGATTATTTAGAGAAAACGTAGAGATATGGTTTGACCGACTTAAAGAAATTTAAGGTTATCGTGAGTAAATCAAGCAAATATATAGAAAGATCACGAAAGTCCAATTAGTCAAACCCTATATCATAGGTATATGGCGGAAATATCTCAACGGCGCTATTTATTAATGAAAAATTCTATTAGGGCTCAAGCAGTGCTAACGGTCATCCAGCAGTACCAAATTTGGTCTAGCAGTACTAAAATAAGCCTAGCAGTATTAACTTCTCCACCAAAAGCAGTACAAACACCAAACTTGTGTATCATTCAAAAATAGCTTCACACAATCTCTCTTTATGTTTTTAAGCTCACATTTTATCTCTTAATTCTTTTAACTCACTTTACACTCTGTCTGTTTTTCACACATCTCTCTATCTGTTTTTAAGCTCACCAATTCTCTCTATTCTTTTGGCGCACAAATTCACACAAAGCATAGTTTATGGCAAACTACCAGCTATTAACAGATTTGAGTAGTCTTTACCAATAGCCATTTGCTTTGGACTAGCCAATGCTTCATTGTAAAACATGGTGCATTGATAACCATATAGTTTTGAGTAAACTATCAACTATCAACGGATTTGAGAAGTCTTTACCAGTAGCCGTTTGCTCTGGACTAGTCAATTCTTGATGTCTATAAGACATGGTGAACTGATGACCATTTGTTGTGTGGTGTGAAAACCAACACTTCAAGAACAAACAACATTCCTCCCCTCAAATAAGACATCATTGAGTAACCAATTTCACACTTCATTGTTTATCCTGAAAGAGTTAGCTCAAAACTCAACGTATGAAAGAAGGATGACAGGTGACGCGAGAGCATCATTCTCGATTTTCATTAGAGTCTACCGTCTCAACTCTCAATTTCTCGTGTTCAATATCCTGACCAGTATTAAATGTTACTAACAGGATTAACAGTGAGACATAGAAATAACTAGCAGTACTAACTTCTCTACTACCAGTATTAATTTCTGGTCTGGCAGTATTAATAGCAGTACCATTATCCTTAAGACCACGTGTAGCACGCTCGCATCGACTCGCGTTTGTGTTGATAGTTGAGAAATGACGTCTCGTGCGCACATATCCCCTCGACACATGTCTTTCTGTTAGCAGTATGCATGGTTGCTCCTCATCTATCCGCGCTGCCAACCTACCCCGCACTCTGAGCTGATCAACTCTGTTAGAGACTAGTTATAGATGACACCTGCTGTTAGATAGACCCCATATGATATTGTCAGTATGGAGGTACAGAGTACTAGTATTTGTATGTCTCAATAGAATGGAGTAGATACATGTCATCTCTACAGTTCCTGTATAGTGGCTCATATTCGACAAGGCTAGATGCTTAAGAATTGAAGTCTTGTGTAGTCTATCTAGATGAGCAGAGACAGACACGCGACATCCATACTGTAATCACCTTGAAGACTAATTAACAGTGAATAATACCTGTCAACTGCACTCACCTGTAACTGTAACCACACACCAGAGCTGCCGCTCTATCCAGCTATAGGTCTATGACTCTAGACACTCGCCCAGCAGCCCCCACGATCCACTGCACTCCCACCAAAAACTAAGATAACAACACTCTCCTAACACACACGTATCTTATCACCAAGCTCCCTTCCTGCAAATCTCCGAACTCGTTACTCAGGCTCCAACGTTGTTTCCATGCTCATGTTCCCACTTGTGCACATTCACTCCCTATATAATCAAAGCCTTTTTTCATTTAGTTGTGAATTGATATGCACACACAAATACTTATGGAGTTAGTTTCTTTGGGGACCCATGCCTTTACCTGACTTGGATTCTAGCCTTGTGCATCAATGTAAATTATATTAGTTGGAAAACAGTGATGCACCATTAGGTTGATGGGTCTTCCAAACACCACAATGCTGAGGGCTTAACATCATTAAACCCCCTTGCCCTGACAGTATTAACAGTTGATCTAAATGGCCTATCAATATTAAATCTTTGATTAAAACACCTTTTTGTTAATGTTGTTCTCTTGTAAAAGGGCCTGTAAATAGTTGATTATGCTTGATTTTGAAAATATGTCCTTGGTCTAGCAAAATGAATTGTTGATTTGGGGTGAGCAGTATAAAAACGGTCTTCACAGTATTAAAGATAGCAGTACTAAAAGTCTTACAGCAGTGTTTAACAAATCTATACCGTTAATAACAGGCCTTTCATTATTAAAAGATTTTAGGATAGTCTTCATTAAGACTGCTCTTGTAGCCATATGTTTGTGTGTACCGGGATGAGAGGGTTTAGAATAGTAGTCATTATCCTTTTTGTTATAATTATTTCCACTTACTATTCTTTTCCTCTGTTGGTTAGGACAGCTATATTGAATGTGATCAAAACTTCTACAGATAAAACATGCTTTGTTATTAAACACAAAGTTACATCCTAACTGATTAGATTTTTGTCCATTCCAGTTCCTTTGGTTTCCTCTAGGTCTTTGTAACCTGTACATCTCAGCATATCTCATTGGCTTCCTAACTGGTTTTTGTATTTTAGCAGCAGTAGGAATAGCAATTTTCTTCTTTACCACAATAGGAGACTCATCTTCATCCTCATCATTTGACACCCAATCCTCAATAATTGGAGCATCATTATTCTTCCTAACTTTCTTAGGTTCTACTTCACTGACATGATTAGCAGGATAGAAAAACTTTTCTTTCCAATCTTTATCAACCTTAAGTGGAGACTCAAAAGAGCAAGTTTCAGTATCAGTCATTTGTTGTTGTTCCAAAGAGTCATCAATATTCTCCTTAGAATTATCTGACTCTTTATCACAACCAGTGCTAGGCTTTAAACTAGAATCCCTAGGACCCTACTCATTAACCTTAGGTTCTTTGAATTCTTCAAGACCTAAATAAGATAAGTATAAAGTTGTTGGTATATTAAGAATCAAAGGATGAGGTGAGGGGACGTATTCTCCAACTCCATTACTTCTAGATCAAAGTTTCTCAAAGCACAGGCTCTGATACCACTTGTTGATCCCAAGCCTTGATCGATTCTTTACCTTGTAAAGTGTATGTTACCTTGGATGAATCCAAAATAACAATGGTAGAAACTTTGTGTGTATATCAAAGAGTATGCGGAATCTACTCTTCAATACTCTAGAAGTATTAATCAATGAAACAGTACTAAACAATGAACAATGAATAAAACACAAAACGCTTCAATATTATTAAATCAATAATACGTGTACTCTTGCTTAGTACTAGGGTTACAACCTTGAAGCTATACGTTCTTTCTCTAAGATGTATATCTATCTCTTATGTGTATCTAAAACTTTAACCTAGGATCTCCTTTTATACACCACAAGGAGTCCTTTACAAGATAATTACCGAACTTTTAGGATCAATTACAATTATAATCATATACGAATCTTCCTAAAATACATACATTCCATATTTATCTCTTTGCATCCTTATCTCCAAGTCAGCAGCATTAACCATCAGCAGTATTAACTTTTCTTCTAGTAGTATTAACTAACACTGACAGTACTAAGTTTACACTAGCAGTACTAACTCCATTAGTACTGTTAGTTATACCTTGGCAGTATTAACTCTTGATGAAGATTTATTCATAACAAAATGGAATCTATTCGTAGGAATTTTTTCAATGGTGTGGAAAATGCAGAGAAGAAGATGTTGTTGATTGGCTGGAATAAAATTTTAGCTTCTAAGAAAAATGGAGGTCTTGGCGCCCTTCTTTTCAAATGGATTTGGCAGTTTCTTGCTAATGGTGCTTCTCTTTGGTCTCGATTTATTTCAGCTATATATGGTATTCGTGGATCTCTTGACAACTCTTCTTCCTATTCAAGAAGATCTCCTTGGCTCGACATTGTTAATGAAGTCAGAAAGCTTGCCTCTAAGGGCATTGATCTTCTTTTGCTTGTCAAAAAGAAAGGTAGGAATGGTGAGGCTACTTCCTTTTGGAACGATGTGTAGCTTGGTGATTTTCACCTAAAGCAAACGTATCCGAGGCTGTATTTCTAGGATTAGACAAACATGTTAGTGTGGTTTCAAAGTTGAGAGCTAATTCTCTTATTAGTTCTTTTTGGCGGTCTCCTCAAAGTGGTATTGAAGAAGAGCAACTTCTTCTCCTTATCTCTAATACTTCTTCTGTTATTCTAGCTAATATTAGTGATAGATGGTCTTGGCTGTTAGATCCTTCGGACGACTTCTTGGTAAAATCGACACGTGAATTTATTGATGATTCCATGCTTCCGAAGACGGATGTTCCTACAAGATAGGTCAAATCTATTCCCATTAAGATTAATATTTTTTCTTGGAGTGTTTCTTTGGATAAGCTGTCCACTTAATTGAATCTTTCTCTTCGAGGCCTTGACGTACCGTCTATTATTTGCCCTCTTTGTAGTATTGCTGTGGAATCAACTTCGCACATCTTTTTCTCTTGCCAATTGGTTCGTTAGTTAATGATTAAGGTTGTTCATTGGTTGGATTTTGAGTATCAAGACTTTCACTCATATGAGGATTGGCTTCTTTGGTTCAAAAATCCTAGAGTTTCCAAGCGGCTTAAGGATGTGTTTGAAGGCGTTTGTTACATTTCTTGGTGGGTTATTTGGAAGTTTCGTAATCAAGTTTTATTTGGGATTAACTTCCCTCGTTTAGATCTCCTTTTTGACGATATTGTTCGCTTGTCTTTTCATTGGTGCTCTAGTCGTTGTAGCTCAAATTTTGATTGTAACACTTGGATGAAAAATCCTAGTTCTATTATTTTATAATCTTTTCCTAGCTCCTTGCTAGTTTTTATATAAAATGCCATTAAAAAAAAACATGACCTCTCATGTTCAAAATGAACATGAGAGGATCCTAATCCTTTAAATAATGATTCATGCATGCTGTCTAGTGTTGTTTTTGAAGCAATTCATATTGTTTATTAGGGTTTTTAGATACGTAGGTTACCGAACTTTGCAACTTTGTTTGTTTAACTTACTTCTTTTGTGCAAACCGGGTATTGAAAATTTTTTAATGGGTAAATTAGAGACCAAACTCTTTCTTTAACTTTTGATAGTCGGTTGCATTTCACGTTGACATTTGACTTTTTTATTTTATTATACAAATAAGTTACTTAACTTCGCGAATTTGTTTACCTAAGTTACTAAACTTATTCGGTGGACAAGGTAAAAACTCAATCTTTCGGTTATCAATTTTTTGGGTAACCTGAATGAATATGGTTTTGGTGTTCATTAACCTGAATGTGAAACCCGTATACCCCAATACCCCGTTTGCACAAAAAAAAAGTTTGATAACCTATCTATCTAAAAGCCCTTGTTTATTATTAACCAGATATGAATGTTTTTTAGTTATTAATTTTGCATATATGTTTTGTTCATTTAGGTATATATTACATAATATTGAATTGTTTGTGTTGATTAATCTGTGACATAGTTTGATGGAGCAAGGTTCAGTTCCACTTCCCATTACCCAAGAAGCAATTCTTAGGCTAAACAATGGATTTACAAAAGAAGTAGTTCTTAGGCTAAACAACGGATTAGTGACTTTTGAGCAAGCCCGAGCTTTGTTTAATGGTAATTTCTTAAACAAATACTTTTGGTTTTGATTTAGTGACATGAATTAATCTGTCTTCTTTTTTAGCTTTTGGTTTCTATTATTCATTAAATGTGACCAACACAACAGTTAAACGTATACCATATTCTAAATGGGTTTTTAATAATTATACCCGAGCCCATGTCGAACTCTAAATACTGGTTTTCAGGTACTATACCCATTCAGATTCCACAAGTCTATTAAATCTGCACCTATATATATAGAATACGAGTTAATTACATATCTCTATAGAGTAAAATTGGTATCTTTTATTATCAGCACCATAAATCTTTTTATTTGCATTGTTTTACTTATCGGTATTATACCATCTTGTGCAAGTTTTATCCAGTTTTGATATGTTCATATGCAGTTGACTTGTCTACTTTTAAAGCAAGGTTGGTGCAACTAAATATCTTTGTGTGGAATGAGGTTAACGGACCAGTAAGTATTTATGGGGGTGATTATTTAATAACGATTGTTATTAAGGAGAGAGAAAAGCATTATGTTGTGCAGGCCACTAAACCGATTGAATATGTTAGGAGTATGATAAAGGCAGATCTTAGGCTGTCTTCTGGATGTTACAAACTAACCTACTACCTTTCACCAAATGGGGATGTTTAGGTCAAGACATATCGTGATTGGCACTTTGCGGTTGAGTTTTCCAAAGAGAGGGGTTATTTAGTGTATATGGACTTGGAGATATGTCCATCTATAACGATTTTTATTAAGGAAAGACAAAATCATAATGTTGTGCATGCCACTAAACCCTTTGAAACTGTTAAAACTATGATTGAGGCGGATCTTAGCCTGTGTCCTGGATGTTACAAACTAACCTACAACCTTCCACCAAATGGGGATGTTTGGGTCAAGACAGATCGTGATTGGCACTTCATAGTTCAGTTTTCCAAAGAGAGGGGTTATTTTGTGTATTTGGACTTGGAGATATGTCCATCCGGCACCACGACTCATCTTGCTTTTGAGGATTCTTCTAGGGAAATGATGCTGATGTAAGATTTAATATGTCATTTTTAACCCTAGAATTTATGCATGGTTTTCGGCTGTAAATGTTTTTTGTAATTTGCATGTTGATTATATTGAATGTGGTTCCTTTTGTGCATTCTTGTTTATTAACCTTTTCATTTTCCATATTCCTTATTTCTGGATAGAGTGCTCGGTGTCCTTATGTTATAACTATGTCATGGGACCTATGAAGGTTTCCATAGAACCAATATATCGCCATGTTTGTTGCGCCATAGTCATATCTTTGTCATTCATCATTACTATGTGTTCAATTTTTAGATTCACCCTGATCTGTGGTTCATACACCCATTTACATATACAAAACATACATTTCACATCACAGTAGAATCTTATTTATCACCCAGTAACTTGTGTTGTTGCAAATTGCAACTCGACGCCATAATGATACTGGCCTCTACTGCCTTACTTACTTTCATCTTTCACTGCTTCCATTTGGGTCGTTTTGTTTCTGGTTGGATTATCAAAACTTATGTCAACCGTCATTTTCAGGTAATTGTGAATGCAACAAAAATGGTACTCCGTAGTTAATTGTGAATTTACCAATATGATCAATCTTTGTGTTGCTAGCCGGCTTATCAGGACAGGAGCTCATATGACTCCATACTAGTCCCGCATGTATCTAGGCCAATTCTAACCAACTTTGGATTAGGAATGTCAGCTACCAAAGCCATCATATATTAAGACTACTCGGGTTATGCTTGGTTTATAGTTTATGGCATCAAAATGACTTCTGGTTTTGTTTTTAAATCATAGGAAGACGTATATAGATTTAGAAATAGAATTAGGTAATGCAGCCAAACATGCAATACCTTATTTTGGTATGAATAAATAATTTATCATTTCTCATTTTTATGTTCTGAATGAGCAAGTTCATCGTGACTTACTCTACAATCTATGGTGGTGTATTGATATTTTCTAACCATACATGCTCCTGTAGTCCCACTATAATACCTAAAACACAATAGATCAATGTAGTGCATCAGGGCATGTTTGGGACCTTTTTGGACAACTATTGATAGCTTAGACTTTCTTTATTTATCTTTAGCATAGAGTTTAGTCTGTTTATGTTGTCTGCTTTCATCTGAAATTGCTAGTGATGTCCTCGCTCCTAGTGCTTACAACATCCAAAAGCAGTCTTACATAGTTAAAGTGAAAGAATTCGAAGTACCAAGTCTTAACAGCTTAATGCCTACATCTAAAACCAAATGGCAACCTATCCAAAAACAAATGACTAATTAACAGAATTAGAAGTCGAATGTAAATAAAACCAACATTAAAAGAACTTTCCATAAAGTTTGTGTTTTCATCATACTTATTCACATAGCTTGAGAAAAATTCCACCTATACGTGTTCCCACCATCAAGTCCTTCATGGAACTGAAATGCATATAAATTAGTAAGCCATGAATAATAACTTTTGCACACATTTGTAAATAAACCATATAAAATGCTAACAACTTGTTAAAAAGTCTAGAAATCACATTAAGTCATCATTAACGCCATGCACGAATCCTTCATACCCAATAGGACGGGGACTTAATCATATACGCCGCTGGGGGTGTTTCGTCATATCTTGTCACTAATGAATCAAATCAAGATAATGTCATCCACATATATTTGAACAAGCAAGATATGTCCCTTTTGTCTCTTGATGAATAATGTTTGGTCAATCTTTCTTCTTTGAAAACCATTGAACAAGAGATAATTGGACAAAGTGTCATACCAAGCCCTAGGTGCTTGATGCAGGCTATATAATGCTTTCACTACCTTATAGACTTTATCAGGATGGTCAGGATCTTTAAAACTTGGAGGTTGACATACATATACCTTCCTCTTCAATCTGACCATACAAGAAAGCACTTTTTACATCCATTTGTATACCTTAAATCCATATAGCAGCTAACATAGGAACATATTTATTTGGCCTAAATTCTAGCCACAAGTGCAAGAAGAACTTCATCATAGTCTATGGCCCTTACTTCTTGAGTATGTTCCTATGAGCAACATAGTCGTGCTTGTTTCTGATGACCATCCCCCTTTCATCTTTCTTGTTTCTGATACCCACTTTTGTACTCAAGTTGCTCTATGACCTGTAGGTAATTTACAAAGAACCAGACCTATTGCAGTTATGAACTATAGGAGTTCCTCCTGCATTCTGTCTTACCCATTCGCACCACCCCCCCGACGCAAATCGCTGGATCACTAAGAGCTTTAGAAACTCTTTTTGGTTCTTCCTGAGAGAGGAAACAAGCAAAAAGACATGTATGAAGGTCCTGATGAGTCTTTCCTTCATATATAGCACTAAGAAATCCTAGTTCAGAGTAAGAAGTTGTCATTCTTCTTGTTTGAACAGATGACTTCACATCACCAATCACATGATTAATTGGGTGATCTTTGTGAATTCTTGTGTGAGGAGTGGTAGGGACTGCATAAGATGGTGGAATGTTCCCCAATTCAGCTTCTTGATCCTCCATTTGTGTGTCTTCAGATGCATGACCCTAGTCCAACCAAGTTCGTTTCAGGGGTAGCAGTATTGAACTTCAGGGACATGCTCAGTACTAAAACTATCTTACTACCATGTATAATTTCTGTCGGCAGTATTAAATTGTTGAACAGTAGTACCATTATCCTTAAGACTACTATCATCAGGAGATTTTTCTGAAGCATCATTCTCATCATGTAACCTATCTTTATCTTGTATTTGAGCATCAGCAACAGATCTTGGTGCAGCATCACCAAAATATGAAGCATCCTTCCAAATTGGCATTACAATGCAATCTTGATCTTGTTGAGAAGATGTACTAGACTCAGAAACTCCTTGTATACCTGCAAAGTCATTAGAAAATGTTCCTGCAACCACTGGTACATAATTCATTGATTGGGTTAGAGAATCAATATCAAACAGCCACTTTGGACCATTTCCTTCTATCATAGGCTTATTCTCTAAGAACCCAATATGCAAGTTTTCCTGAACTTTTCTGGTTCTAGTGTTGTATACCCTAAAAGCTTTGCTACTTAAGGAATATCCAACAAAGAAACCTTCATCACTCTTGCCATCAAACTTGCCCAAATTATCTAAGGTATTGAGAATAGTAACATGACATCCAAAAGGTTTCATGAATCCTATAGCTGGTTTAAAACCTCTAAAGAGTTCATAAGGAGTCTTGTTATGAGGCTTGACTATTAAGACCCTATTCTGTACATAGCAAGCAGTTGAAACTGCTTCTGCCCAAAATGTGGTAGGTAACTTAGAGTCAGCTAACATTGTTCTAGCTAAACCACCTCAATGGAGTGTCCTATTCTTCTTTCAGCTACACCATTTTGCTGAGGAGTCCTAGCTACACTATATTCTCTTTTAAATACCTTTCTCTCTACAAAAATCATCCAACACTTTTGTTTGTTAAAACTCTGTCCCCATTTCACTTCGATTATTTATACTTTCTTATCCACTATGTTTTCTACTTCTTTGATAAAAATTTAAGATCTCACTTGTTACCATCCTAGTTGTTAAAAAGAAGACCCATGGAAAACTACTATAATCATCAATTAATACTAAGCATATTTTTTAATGCATTAAACTACTAACAAAATTTGGACCAAAGAAGATCATATGCAGGCATAAACAATGGCTTAAGTAATTGTGATATATAGGCCTTGTCTTACAAAGGCTCCTGTGTACTTGCCTTTAAACAGGCAACACATGGTTTGGTCATTCTCAATATCTTTTTAAAGGGCAGTATCTCTTACAAGATTTGTTCTTGACAATTTATTAATATTCTTAAATGTTTATAATACCAAAACCCATCTATGCCTTAGAGACCATTGTTTAACTTACAATGTCTGAGAACGAAATGAGACCATTGTGCAACTCACAATGTCTAAGAAGTAAGATGAGACCATTGTATAACTCACAATGTCTGAGGTATAATTGAGACCATTGTGCAACTCACAATGTCTTAAGAAATGCTCTGGTATTTATATAAATAACTCTTATATAAATAAACGTGCGATATACGCAAAAGATGTAAGCATATATATTACATATATGTATGTCACGTAAGCACTTAATGCAGCACGTAATGTAAGCACATAAGCAAGTAGCGTGTATGCACTTTGAAAATGTTTGATGTGATGCAATGTTTGTGAAAACGGTTATAGTCTAGGGTAAAATATGCAACCTAGTTCTCTATAACCAGTGCTCTGATACCAATCTGTAACACCCCCAAAAATCATACAACGCAGCGGAATACCACATGGGGTGCTACTTCATAATACACAGCGCTAGATACAAGAGAACGACCTCTAAATGTGTCGTTTGTAAAACAATCTCGTTGATTTTCTGAAATCAAAATAATAGTTGTCCCATAATTGCATCACCATGAAAAACTTGAATGTAAAGACTCCAATGCACATCAAATAATCCAAGCATCTAATTCACCTGAGAAAAACATGCTTAAAAGTGCAACATTAAAGTTGGTGAGTTCATAGATTAGTTTAAATATGAATGTAAGTTTCAACAATGTATTTGTCCACTGTATCATCACAGTACCATGTAAAAATCCCAAAGATTTATAAAGAATGCACGACACATTTTATGTCACCAAAAGTATCAATCTTATCCCAAAGATTTATAAAGAATGCATGACAAATTTAATGTCACCAAAATGTTTCAAGTATATATTGCCACTTTATTCAGGGCAACGTAAATATCCATGTGAGTATAAAACAATGATTGCGATTACTCTAAGTTCATGAAACTGCGACGTAGACTTGTATGTATGCACTTTATTAAAGGCACAGTGATTGTATTTCCACCTTATTCAAGGTACCCTATGGCTTTCCACCTTATTCAAGGCACCATAATTGTATTTCCACCTTATTCAAGGCACCCTATGGCTTTCCACCTTATTCAAGGCACCATAATTGTATTTCCACCTTATTCAA